>SZWC01008878.1:93451-112684 GCA_023375785.1 Penium margaritaceum | reverse complement strand
GCTGTCCCGGCCCAGCAAATCATGCGTGATCCATGTCACCCTCCAGAGCCCGTAGAAACGCATCTCCGAACTTTGTCCGGCCGTCTCAGCATGCCGTCCAACGTTAAGAAATTTGAGAGACAGACAAGATTTCAGTTGAAATTTTGGACCATGAAATCCTGGAAATGGACGAAGCTTTGCTGGCTGCATCAATTCTCACTTGAACTTTTTAGGTGAAGAAATCTGGCTGATTTCTCTGGTCAGTAGAGGCCACGTGTAATACAGCTTTGTGACAGACGCTGCCCTTCGATTTGAAATCATGCCACGCACGGTGTGTGGCATGATTTCAAATCGGAGGGCAGCATCTGTCACGAAACTGTACCTGTCGTGCGTGTCGCATGACCGCGATTGCGCATGTGCTGCTTTGCAGCTGATGTGGCACTCCTAATCACCGCGCTTCCATGTGCGGCACTCCCTTTCGCTGCACGCTATTCGTGGCACTCCTGCGGCAGTTTGCACGCTGTTCTATGGCATCGCAGGAGTCACATGATGCATGCTGCAATGGTCATTTGACCATCACAGCACTCGATGCGTCGAAACGTGACAGGGGGCTGGGCGGCCGGTTCTTTTGGCCACTTTTCTTTTGTAGTGGGAGCACGTTAACTGCCAGTGTGGTGGATGAGGATAAACTCAGGTGGCAGGGGGGTAGGGGGGGGCATGAAGTATTAACGAAAAGAAACATTGAACAGTTTCAAACCGAAAATTTGGCCAAAACGAATTTGGGCCCAAACTAAGGTCCCCAAAATTTTCAAATTAGTGAAACTGAGAGGATAGATGTCATCAACATCGAGGGCCAGTGCTCCAGCACACTTGCTTGCTCCCTCCCTCCCTCCCTGCTTCCCTGCCTCCTCCCTCCCCAGAATTCCCCCCTCCCTCCCTACTCCTTCCCTCCCTCCCTCCCTCCGTTCCCCTTCCCTACTCACTCTCTCCCCCCATCCTGACCTCCCTTACTCATGTCGCCGACCCCTCAATCCCTTCACCCCTCCCTTCATCCCTCCCCCACCTCTCATCTCCACAGTCTCCCTCCCTCTTTCACCCCTTCATCCCTGCGTCCCTCGCTCTCCCTCCCTCCCTCCCTCCCTTCCCTCTTCCCTTTCCCTTGCTCTCCGCCTCCCTCTGGCTGGTGAACTCTTGCAGTGCACAGCAGCCAGCAAAACACTGCACGCCGACATCGCCCCACCGCACGCCCGCTTCTGCATTGCACAAGGCCTTGGACGTTAACCCAAGCCACGCCCCAGCCTTTCAATTTCCGGGAACATTCCCGGTTCCTTCCATGCCATGCCACTGACCTGGTGGAACGCATGCCCGCAGGCGTCCAGCCGTCGGAGCACGTCGCGGCCGTGGTACTCGGCCAGACACACGACGCACTCTCTAGACGTCGCACACTCCACGTCGTCGCCGTCGCCGCTTTCAGCAGCAGCCGCTGCTGCTGCCGTGGCTAGCCCTTGCTCTTGAAAAGCGAACGTCTTCCCGAGTTGTGCAATCACCTCTGGAGTAAACCCCTTTCTCTCGCCATTGCCCGCTGCTGCTGCGGCTAGCCCTCCTCCTCCCCCGGCAGCTGCTGCCGCCGTCGTGGCACGGACGGTATGTGGCCGCAGCCGACCGTCCGTCCCGAAATTCTGCAGGTACTCGCGGTTAACGTTTTGGCGGTCGAGGAGGTGGAGGTTCCGCTGCTCCTCTTGCAGGTGCTTGCGGAAGAGCCAAACGGAGTGCGCCTTGACGAGCACGAGGATGACGGCGACGACAATGAGGAGGACGATGACGAGGACGAGCGCCAGGTTGACCTGCTTGAAGTTGAAGAGCGCGCTGAAGGTGATGCTCGCGTTGGGTTGAGGGAAGCCTGAGGTGGGGAGCGCCGAGGGGTCCATGGCGGTAGGAGGAAGACAGGGGACAACGACAAGGGGACGACAGGATAAAAGGGGAAGAGGAAGGGGAAGGGGATGAGCGTGTTTGGAAAGGTAAGTCTGGCACGCTGATGCGGGTGGGATGGGAGAGGGGGGAGAAGGGACGAGAGCGGGTGAAGGAGAATGGGAACAGACTGGAGGCCGAGAGAAACAGCGAGACGCGAGGGATGCGCAGAGCAGGGAGGATAGGAGGTTTGCTGAAGTAACGAGGGAGGGATTAGCGAAAAACTGGATTTTGAAGTTCAGTTGAAATCGGAGGCTTTGTGACGGGTTCTTCGAGGTCAGTTCGGAATGGGGCTGCTACATCGGAGTGCGCCGACGCGCACTGCCCAGTTTCATGACAGATGCAGGGGCGGTAAACTCGGCGATGGCTTCTGGAGGGGATCCACGCGGCTACAGCGACAGCATGAGCTTGAAGGCAAGCAGGAGTAGCGCGCGGTCGCAGGAACTAAAGGAAACAGCATGGCAAAACTGCCATTCCAGTTCCAAAACAAAACCACGGGTCGAAGACTCGTCACTCTCCCACGCCAAATCAAGGCGGTGGACGATTGAAGGCCCCAGTTGCTGCGAGGCGTCAGTCGTTTGGGCCGCTAATGCTGCCGCCGTCCGAACCCCTGCTAACAGGAATGAAGCGATCGGAGACCAGTCAGGGCGAGAGGAAAGTGGTGCGGAGAGGACCATACGACAACGTCCTACGTCATCCGTGTCAGTTTCCCCCTGATACCTCGTCTCGCTGTCATGTGTGTCGCGTCGAGACACACGCACAAACACACGCACACAAACGCCCACACANTTTCAGCCTTCCCACATTGTTATGGTCAAACAACATGTTTCACCAAACGGAGCGTAGATGGTGAACAGGTACAAGTTGCGAGGCAAAACACGTTTTCGGATTTGAGACACTTGAGCAGTTTATAGTTAGCGGTAAGTGTACTTCGATGACACGAGTCGAAACGATCAAACATAAACATACAATTGACGAGTTACGAATGAAGCATAGTCGGGGTCATTGGGTCGAGTGTCAAGCGACCCGTGCAGATTTGCGTCCTGAATGGTTGGATTCAAGAAGGTCCACCGAGTAGTCGGGGATCTTCGAGAACCGACGGTGAAGATGCGTGATGCATCTTTGTAAATCCATATTTGTCAAGAGTCGTCAAGAATTCGACCAAAAGGTCGTGAAAATTTTGTTCGTAGATTCTCGAGGATGATTGAAGCTGTCACAAGGTTCCGGGGTAGTTGGCCAGTTTGCCCTCGGCCGTTAGAGTGAACATCATGGTTCTCGCGATGCGATGGGCTCGTTGTGTAATAATAGAAATACCAACTCTAGAAAATGAGGGACATTTTTACATCTAGTGCGTAACACTAACTCCACTTTTAGCCATGACGTCCCGACGTGCGTGTAGTTGTGGCCCACAGACGGCGATGATAGCCGTCGATGAGATGATCGACATCTCGGAGGTTGTCGTAGGGCTCCCAGCTGTTATGCGCTGCGTCATAGCCGTGCCGCTTGACAAGATATTCTGTTGTCTTGCCTCGTCTTCGATGGCCGAATTGTTGTGCTTTGTGACGTTCCTGTACAGTTTACTGTGACCACTCGGCCGTGTCCATACTCGTGCAGATCCCTGAGGCAGGCGGCCCTGGTGACACCGGCGCGACGACAGGCGGCGGACTACCCGCTTGGAGCTGACCAACCACTGTTCCAGAGCCCCAGATGCCACCGGGACTCTTTGCTGTGTTTCCTACGTCTTGCAGGCGCCTTTCGGCGGACTGGCCATGAGGCCTATTTGCATGTTTTTGCATTGTATGTTCACTGTCAGTCAATGGATGCACGCATGTGACCAGTCGTTGTGTCCGTCTTTTGATTCTGCACGTCTACGTTCAGACGGCGTAGGATTCTGACATGTGTGCGCAGAGTTATGGCCAAAACAGTGGTTTTGGGCCGGTTTTAGGACAGCTCTTGGACTGCCGCGTGCGACACCCGCCGTGCGCCGCGTCAGGTATTTATGCCTTGGACCTGTCAGTTGTCATTTCTCTCTGCATATGCTAAATTGAAGCATTCTGACACTGTGCCTTGTGTCTCCTAGCCAAACCCTTGCCGTTACGTGTACGACCTGTGACTGTCGTCACCGTCTGACCAGGCACTGACGCCCGGTCAGCGGCTATGTTGCTAGGAAGCTTTTACGCACTTTCCCATGGTATCAGAGCAGCGAGACAGTTCTCACTGAGTTGCGCAACAGAGACGCAGCAGAGCAGCAGCAGTGAGAGTCACCGCTGCAGCATAGTTCTCTGGAATCTGTTGGAGACGGCCGGTCGCCGTCAACGTATCCCACCCACCACGTGAGATCGCAGCTGCAGAGGCAGCAGCAGCGGCGTCTACCGCCACGCAGAGGTGTGTGGCGGCCGCGGTGCGTGCAGCCGCCCTCCCACAGCCGCAGCAGCAGAGCAGCAGCAGCAGAGGCGGCGGCGGCAGCAGCGCAGCAGCAACGCAGCAGCAGCGGCCGCAGCAGCAGCGTGGCAGCAGCGGCGGCAGCAGCAGCGTCAGCAGCAGCAGCGCAGCAGTGGCAGCGGCACAGCAGCAGCAGCGGCAGTCGTGGCAGCAGCAGCAGCGCAGCAGTGGCAGCAGCAGCAGCGCGCGGCGGCGCCAGCCAGCAGCAACGCGCGGCGGCGGCAGCCAACAGCAGCTGCAGCGCGCAGCAGCAGCCGCCGCGCGCAGTAGCAGCCGCCGCGCGCAGCAGCAGCAGCAGCAGCGCAGCCGCTGCTGCCACCGCTGCACACGCAGCTACGCAGCTGCTGCTGCAGCTGACAACACAACTGCAGCAGCAACTCGGCGGAAGCTGTTGCGCAGCTTCCGCGGAGCTGCCACGCGCCATCGCGAAGCGGCAGAACCGTGACAAGAAAAAGAAAAAGAGAAAAAAGAGGAGAGGGGACGAGCTGACGTCAGCATTGTTGATTGCTGACGTCATCAGGTCGTGCTGACATCAGCAACCACTTGCTGACGTCAGCATTACACTTAGCCAAATTTTCACCCGGAAAGTCAAAAGTTGCCAGAGTTTCAAATCCCTGAGAAACGCAGACGGTTTTGAAATCCGGCAAACTTGACCTGTCGTCCCAAAGTGAGCGGCGACATGAGTTCGCCCGACGACAAGGACAAGGGACCAGGCGATCCTTCCTCCTCTTCTTCAGGGGTATTGAGCCTTTGCTAGCAGGCCATTGAGGACCTGCGCAACCAGCAGGTGGAGATGAGTCGTCTGCAGCGAGAGCAGACTGACGCGATCCGCACGTTGACTGAGCTCCTGCGCGCTCAGTCCACGGATCCTTCGCGGATTTCTGAGGGAGTTGCCGGCGTTGCGGCCTCCACCCAGCACTCGGCTAAGGTGCCCGTGACAGGTGCCCCGCCTGCTTCACCTCCTTGTGTGGTTTCCCCACCACCTGCGGACCTCCTTGATGACGAGCCATTCATGCCAGGCTTCGAGGATGACTCCCAGGAGCGGGAGATTCGTCTTCTACAGGAGCGCCTCCGTCAGCTGCAGACGGGTATCCGACCTCCACCCGTGTCCCCGATAGGACCGTCACCTGACTTCCCCGGTGATCACCCCCTTCCAGGAGTTTTCCCCGTCGCTCGCCCTCCTCAGCCTGCGGTTGCTCTCCCCACGGAGCGGCAGCCAAAGGACTTTGAGGCACCACCTTCACGGTACATCAGCGAGGATGGATTTGACTGCTGGGAGATCCTGTTTCAGGTGTGGGCCACTTCCGAGGGAGTGTGGCCTTACTACCACAGCCCATACAAGTCTACAGATCCAGCACAGGTGCTGACAGCAGCCCGGGCCATGCGAGGACTTCTCTACGCCATGCCACGCGAGACTGTCGTTGACTTCCGCCCATTCCTCGGCGAGGCTGGCACAGGCACCGGAGCTGATCCTCGTGGAGGCTGGGATCTGGCGTTGTCCCTACTCGCCGCAGAGACGTACGCCACACGTGCGTTACACATTCGTGCTTTCCACTCGCTCCGTCAGGGACCAGCGGAGCCTGCGGCGGATTACTGGCGACGCGCCATGCGTATCTACACGCGTATGGGGACCTCAGGGGGCACACAGCTGTGGGCGCTTCGGACGATCATGCTCGGAGTTCGCCTGGAGTACACCGACATATTCACACGGTACAGCGACGCTGGTCTCGAGTTTTTCTCAGCCACCCTATAGCTCCTCCCTTGGGCCCATCAGCTTTTCCTCCAGGTGACGTCGGCCCGCGAGGCAGCAGTAGCACATCAGGAGACTTCCCTCGCTGCAACAGTCCTCGCATCACCACCATCTTCCCTCTTGCAGTCACCCTCATCTACCTCCATCACGACCTCATCTTCCTCCTCCTTTTCGACCCCGTCTACACCCACGCAGACGCAGGGCGTTGTAGCAGCTACTCAAGGGAAGAAGAAGAATAGGAAGCGCGGATCGGGTCAGCAGCAGTCGTCATCCAGTGGTAGCAGTGGCCGTTCCGTGCACTGCTCCAACTGTGGAGGTGCCCATCGCTACACCGAGTGCCAGCAGCCGCTTGACTGGGAGCGCATCACTCGCGGACTTCAGGCTGCCCATGCTGCTCGCACCGCGTGCGGCACGTCGGCCGCACACTCCTCTGGACGCGCGATGACCACGACTGCAGCTGTTCCTGCATCCTCACCGGCGAGCGGCAGTGATCCAGACCCACGTGACCGCACCATCGCCGAGCTTCGTCATCTTCTGGCGCTTCGCTTTCAGGGAGGTGCGAGTGTGTTGTCATCGTCGAGTGGGTCACAGACTGCTTGTTCATCCCTCCTCGTGACTCGTGATGACACGTGTGGGGTAGCATAGTCCGCATGTGATGATGATCGGCCTGACTGCACTGACTGGATTCATGAGTCTCACCTTCGTGATGTACGTCGTTCCTTCCCACTGACGGCTCAGCGTCCCTCTGATGCCGAGTGTTCCATTGCTCGTTGTACAGTGACGTCCACCAGTCGTGACTCCGGTGGTACTTGGATCATCGATTCCGGTGCCACCCACCACATGACGTGTCGTCGTAGTGACTTTGTGGTACTTGGTCCTGTCACGACTGTCCGTTGTGTTCGTACAGGCTCTGGTCAGTCCTTACCGGTTCACGGTGTTGGGGTTGTATGCTTTAATGGTTCGTCTGGCCCCCTGTATCTCTCTGATGTGCTGTTTGTGCCTGATCTTGAGCTCAGTCTGCTGTCTGTGCGTGCCTACACTCTGATGGGTCTCTCCTTTGAGCATACCGTTGATTCAGCAACTGTGACTGCTCTTGACACCCGTAGCATTGTCCTGCGTGTTTCAGTCGTAGATGATTTGCACCGCATTGCTCGGCCCTCCTCCCCTTGCTCTCCCTCCTCCTCTGGACGCGTTTTTGTCACTGGTGTTCTATCCCCGGAACACCAGCGATTGCTTCACCGACGCCTGTGTCACGTTGGCTCCGACACTGTGTCGAAGCTCATTCGAACACAGCCCGCTCTTGGTCTTGACGTGGCTTCTTTCGAGAAGCCACCCAACACCGACTGCCTTTTTTGTGCTCAGGGAAAGATGCACCGGTGCACTTACCCTGATTCTAATTCCCGAGCGTTGAGGCCCCACGAGTTGGTCCACTCGGACCTGCTCGGTCCTCTCCCGGTCGAGTCGCTGTCCAAGAGGGGCCGGTATGTTCTGACGCTGACTGATGACTTCACCCAGATGCGGTGGGTCTACAGTCTGCGTCAGAAGAGCGACACCACCCTTCCGGTTCGGCTCTGGCTCGTGATGGCTTAGAGTCAGTCTCGCCACACGCTACATACCTTTCGCTCGGATCGCGGCGGCGAGTTCCTCGGCATGATGGACTCCTTCTTTGCTGAGCACGCCATTTTTCACCAGGTCTCCGCTCCTGCTACCCCACAGCACAACGGTGTATCTGAGCGCTGGAACCGCACCATGGAGGATGCGATCCGCGCCATGCGGTCTGAGTGCGGACTCTCGGAGTCCTTCGCATTCGAGGGCTTCATCTACATGACTTGGGTCTGGAACCGCCTCCCGCATGGTCCGCTTCCGGATCATGTTACACCGTACGAGCTCTGGTTTGGCCACCGTGCTGATCTTCATCTTGCACGCGTCTTGGGATCCCTGGCCTCCGTATCGTACACCGAGGACCAGCAGGGGTCCAAGGTCTCCCCTCGGGGTCGCTTGTGTGCCTTCATCGGCATCTCCCCGCGGTCGAAGGCCTGGCGTTTTTGGGACCCCACTCGCCTTCGTGTCATTGAGCCCCGTGACGCGCTGTTTTTTTAGTCACTCACCTACCGTGATCTGACTTCAATCACAACCCTCTCTGCGGCTCATGTCCCTTCCTGTGAGGGTCCTCTGCGTATGGGGGAGACCTCTCCGCCAGCGACCATTTCTCGTCAGGCTGATGTGTCCGCTCGAGTCCCCTCTCGATCTCCAGCACTTGATGATCGGGCTATCATTGCCGTTGGTCCAGAGATCCCGCCTGTTCAGCCTGTTTCACACCCCACAGGTACCGCTGCTCTCACGCCTCCTCCTGCATCACCACCTGTGTCCACTGGCACCCCTGCTCCGGCGTGTGACCCAGCCCAGCCCACTCCTGTCTCTACGTTGGCTGACACTCCTGTCTCAGTGTCCGGGCCAGCCTTGCCTGCTGTCACACCCAGCTCTGTGTCCCCCACACACGCATCTCCTCGCACAGCATCTCCGACTGCCTCGTCTCAGCCCTCACCAGTTTTGATCGTACCTGTCCCTGTGGTCGTACCTGTTCCTGAGCCTGAGGTGCGCCCCTTGACCTCCGGTTACTCCCGTGAGGCCGGTGGTCGCCTTCGACCACTGGATTCTGGAGCTCAGCGAGCGTCAGGTTTCGGACCCAGACGTTCCTCTCGCAGCATCGCGAGTGGTGATCCAGGCACAAAGGCCTTAGGCCTGAGTGTCCGCACTGAGCTTTCAGAGGTACACCCAGCGTGCCCCATAGGGCACGACCTGGTCACTCGCGAGTTCCACATCGCCTGTGACGCAGCAGCTGATCTCGTGGCCGTCAGGCCTGACACTGAGGCGTGTGCACTTGCCACGCAGAGTTCCCCCTCTATGGCGCCTGACCCGGGCACAATGAGGGAGGCTTTCTCATCGCAGGATGCTGATGCCTGGCGAGCTGCTTGCGAGGATGAGCTTCGCGCTATCCGAGAGCACGGAGTCTATGAGCTGGTCGACCTTCCCCCTGGGAGGAAGGCGATTCAGGTCAAGTGGGTCTTTCTTAAGAAAGTGAAGCCGGATGGCTCACTGGAACGCTACAAGGCCCGCTTGGTCGTCAAGGGGTTCTCTCAGATTGAGGGAGTTGATTACACTGACACCTTTGCCCCTGTCGGCCGCATGACCTTAGCTCGAGCTCTGTTCTGTGTAGTGGCTCAGCATGACTGGGAACTACACCAGATGGATGTGAACAACGCGTTCCTCCATGGCTCTTTGGATGAGGAGATCTACGTGGCTCAGCCACCAGGCTTTGAGGACGGTGACAAGGTGTGGCGCTTGCGCAAGTCCTTGTACGGCCTCAAGCAGTCTCCACGGTGTTGGAACCGGGAGATCACTGGCACTTTGACTCGCGTAGGATATGTACAGAGTGAGGCAGACCCCTCGCTCTTCATCCTACCGACACCCGAGCGGTTCACCGTCATCCTGGTCTATGTTGATGACCTTCTGATTGCGTCTCCGTCTCTGGAGGTCGTGAAGGAGGCCAAGGCTGTCCTGCAGACCGCCTACAGGATGAAGGACCTTGGTCCTGCATCGGTGTTTCTTCGTATGGAGATCGTGCGAGATCGCGGACATCGGACACTGTTCCTGCATCAGGCACGATACGCACGAGTCGTGGGGGAGCGCTTAAGTGATCTCCTTGGTGCAGTGCCCACTCCTTCCACACCACTTACACCTGATGGGCAGGATGCCCTGAAGGTGGATGACCCTACACAGCTGGGGGAGACAGTGGACGTGACCTTGTACCTCCTTCTTATCGGATCTCTGATGTACCTGGCCACTACCACGCGTCCCGACATCGCGTTCGCCGTCAACCTCCTCGCTCAGTTCTCGCAGGCTCCACATGCGAGAGCTCTTCACGGCACTGTACGAGTGGTACGGTACTTGGTCTCCACGCCATATCTCGGACTCTGCTTTCGTCGACAGTGTTCGGTGGTCCTTGACGGCTACACTGACAGCGATTGGGCTAGAAGCCCTGACGGGCGCAGTCGCACTGGGTACGTGTTTCTGCTCGGTGGTACCGCTTTGTCTTGGCGAAGCGGGAAGCAGGGCTGCATCGCACGTAGCTCGTCAGAGGCAGAGTATGTGGCTTTGGGGGCAGGGGCTGCTGAGGCAGTTTGGCTGCAGCGCTTGTTTCTTGAGCTTGGCTAGTCAGTACCCGCCATTGTGTTGCGTTGCGACAACCAGAGTGCTCTCGCCATTGCGGAGAACTCTGGTGTTTTTCATGCTCGCACAAAGCACATTGCAATTGAGCATCACTTCGTTCGTGATCTGGTGGAGCGACGCGTGATCTCCATCATGTGGGTTGGCACTGACTTGCAGCGTGCTGATTTCTTGACGAAGGCACTTGCCCGCGGAAAGTTCTTGGTGGCCATTCGTTTTGTTGGGCTTCGCCGCGTGCGTGACAGTGGTTGAGTGTGGGATGTACGTTTGCATCTCATCTGTCTGTGTCACCCACTATGTGGTTGTACCAGTGCTGCACGCGTATGGACATGCGTACCATCGGGTCATGGGGGAGTGTTGTGCTTTGTGCCGTTCCTTTACAGTTTACTATGACCACTCGGCTGTGACCATACTCGTGCTGATCCCTGAGGCAGGCGGCCCTGGTGACACCGGCACGACGACAGGCGGCGGACTACTCGCTTGGAGCTGACCGACCACTATTCCAGAGCCCCAGATGCCACCGGGACTCTTTGCTGTGCTTCCTACGTCTTGCAGGCGCCTTTCGGCGGACTGGCCATGAGGCCTATTTGCATGTTTTTGCATTGTATGTTCACTGTCAGTCAATGGATGCATGCATGTGACCAGTCGCTGCGTCCGTCTTTTGATTCTGCACGTCTAGGTTCATACGGCGTAGGATTCTATCATGTGTGCGCAGAGTTACGGCCAAACGAGTGGTTTTGGGCCGGTTTTAGGACAGCTCTTGGACTGCCGCGTGCGACACCCGCCGTGCGCCGCGTCAGGTATTTATGCCTTGGACCTGTCAGTTGTCATTTCTCTCTGCATGTGCTATATTGAAGCATTCTGACACTGTGCCTTGTGTCTCCTAGCCAAACCCTTGCCGTTACGTGTACGACCTGAGACTGTCGTCACCGTCTGACCAGGCATTGACGCCCGGTCAGCGGCTGTGTTGCTAGGAAGCTTCTACGCACTTTCCCACGAATATGCCCTCGATGACGTACTCCGTGTTTTCGTCCAATTGATCGGGAGGCGGAGAAGGGACATCTTTGCGAGGGAAGTTCTCTCCTGGGTCTCTGTAGTGCTTGAGTGTGCTGACATGGAATTCCATATGAACCTGCATCGTGTCGGGGAGTTTGGGTCGCGCAACCATAGGGGTGTCCATGCGCTCGATCTCAAACAATCCCAACCATCGGGGTTTGAGCTTTGAACAGTCAGATCTGCCGAGCTTGATGTTCGCCGAGCTGAGGAGGACTTTGTCTCCAACGGTGAAGATGTCGCTCGATTCATCATTGCGATGTTGGACAGCTGCTCGCTTCATCACACTTGTGTCTTCTCGAGAGTCTATTGTATTTCCTCCTGGACGGTGGTGGAGTCTCGCCGTTGAACGTGGACTGTTGCTGCAACTTTGTAGTCCGGCTTGTGTGGCGAGAAGTTTGCCATGCACCGCTTCAAATGGAGTTTTACCTATTGCGGTGGAAATTGCCGAATTATCTGCGATTTCTGCGGTCGGAAATTTTTGTGCCCAATTCGTCCCATGAGGTTGGCATAGTGTTTGAAGCATTTGTTCGAGCATTTGATTTGTTTTCTCAATATGACCATCGGTTTGGGGATGAAACACCGTCGAAAGTTGAATCCTGCTTCCGTAGCGAGTCATCAATTCGTGCCATAAACGGCTCGTAAATCGACCGTCTCTGTTGTTTAGAAACAGTCGCGCTGTTTGGGCGGTGACGGTGGTCGTCATCGGGATGACGTGGGACATTTGAGAACACCCGTCAACGACCACGAGGATGGCGTCATATCCCTCGCGTGTGTGTGACTGGTAATCCGGTGATGAAGTCCATGGAGATGTCTACCCATGGTTCTATCGGAACGGGCAGCGGCTGCAAGAGTCCGGATGGCCTCGTGCGACAAGATTTTTGTCGCTGACATGTGTTGCAGGTTCGGCAGAATTTGGCCACGTCCGATTGCACCTTGTCCCACCAGTAGTTCTTTGCCAACTTTTTTACGCGTCATGTCCTCTCCGAAATGTCCACTTGGACCGGTGACGTGGTATTCTTCGAGCAGACCACGGCAAATTTTGTCGTTCGGAGGAACGACTACATGGCGAGTGAAGCAACATTGCCAGTAGGGTGCGTCGAACTTGAACTTGGTTTTATCATATCCGCCGCCTGGTCGTAACCTCTCGCGAACTATCACTCGAGGTAGGGGTCTCGCTGCAGTTGTAGGGTTGCCACGTCGGCCGTTAAATCTGGTCGGCAGCTGAGTGCGTCCGCCATATTGGTTTTCCTTTGTCGATACTCAACTTCGTTGTTGAACCCGGACTCAAGGAACTCCATCCATTGGGTTTGACGTGGACTGAGGTTTGGCTGCGTCTTTACATGTTTTAGTGCGTAGTGGTCGGTGCGCACGATGCATCGGCGACACTCCACGTAGCACCGCCACGTCTTGAACGCGTGTACGACCGCCAGCATCTCCTTTTCGTGGACCGTGTAGTTGAGTCCCGGTCCTCGCAATATCTGAGACATGTAGGCGACTGGTTGCTCGCCGTTGCCGTGATCTTGCATAAGGATGGCGCCAATAGCTCGGTCTAATGCATCTGTAGCCATGATATAGTCGATCGTTGCATTGGCTTATCGTAGGGCTAGGGTCGAGATTAGAGCGTTCCGCAAAGTGATGAATGCTTCTTCTTTGCTGTCTCCCCATCGCCACTCTTTCTCTTTTTGAGTGAGGTTGGAAAGAGGCGCTAACACTCGCGCGTAGTCCCTCGTGAATCACCAGTAGTAATTGCAGAATCCGAGAAAAACTTGAGTTTCTTGAACTTTGGTCGGCTTCGGCCAATTAGCAACTGTTGCCACATTTTCCGGATCCATGGTGATCCGTCCACCGTTGATGACGTGACCGAAAAACTCGATCGAACGACGGCCGAAGTCACATTTTGAGAGTTTTCCAAAGAAAACTTCTCTCTGTAAAACTTTGAGAACTTTTCGAGGATGTCCATCGTGCTCCTCTAGGATGCGGCTATACACCAGAATGTCGTCGAGGTACACAACAACAAAATCATCAAGGCACGATCGAGTAGCTTTGTTCATTGCCGCCATGATTGTTGCTGGGACATTTGTGAGTCCAAATGACATAACCGTGAACTCGAAGTGTCCATAGTGAGTTCTTTATGATGTCTTCTTGATGTCAGTGGCTACCACGCGTATCTAGTAACATCTGTTGCGTAAGTCGATTTTCTCGGAAATTCGGCCCCCTCCAAGTTGGTCAAAAGGTTTGTTGGCCCAAGGGAGAGGGTAGCGGTTCTTGATGGTAGCGTCATTCAACACCTGATAATCCACGCACATCCGCATCTCGCCAGTTTTCTTTTTTGTAAACAATACTTGTGCGTCGTATGGTGACGTGGAAGGGCGGATGAATCCTTGACCAAACATCTCGTCAAGCTGCTTTTTGAGCTCAGTCACTTCATGATCCCTCATCCAATAGGCCCCTCGGACGGTAGGTCTGCTGCCTGGTTTTAGTTCGATGCAATGGTCGATGTCTCACCGAGGAGATAAAGCTTTTGGGAGTTCGTCAGGGAAGACATTTGCAAATTCCTCGATGATTGGTGCGAACTCTTCGGGTACCATCGCGAACTTTGTCGAGGTCGATGAGACTGATGAGGCCGATTATGAGTGAGCTGCTTCCACCTTCGCTTCTCCCATTTGCTCGAGATGTATGAGCCACGTACAAGCTCCTCGTCGTATATAATTCTTGGCCACGTTGAGTGGTATCGGCTGCAACGGTTGTTGCTTTTTGGCTTCCACGGCTTCCTCAGCTGCTTCCAACTCTATTGTTTCCGCTACCGGCTTCCGTCCCATACGCGAAAGTTGTCGTTTGGCATCGTCGATCTCTATGTAGACGTCGCCGCTGTTCCAGTCAACCAGCGGATTGTACCGGCACAGAAAACCTCCTCCGAGGATGATTTTTGTGATCACTCATTGGACAAGACCTCCAGACCGTTACATTCAAAAGATCTCCCACTTGTAGTCGAAGTGGTTCTCAAGGTCTCCGTATATGTAATCTCCCGTCAACAGTTCTTCCTTCAAACACCCCTGGTTCGGTCTGCAAATCCAACTTGCGAACCATGTCGTTGCTTACGAAGCTGTATGAAGCTCCTCCATCCTATAGGGTCGGTACCGTTCTGCGACTTCTGCATCCTCGAGGCTGAACCTCTAGCAGTATGGCCGGTTGGTCTTCCTCGTACCCCTCGTCGAACTTTGCAATCTCAGAAACCTTCTACGGCGATAGTCAGTGGCATATGCCTATTTTGGTTGGTCATTGTGCATGGTAGCCACACTATGCCATTGCTTATTGAGGTTCTTTGTACTATCTAGTTGATAACTAGTATTCCCAAACCATTGTTTCTATCTCTGACCATTTGTGATTTGCATTATGAGTTTTCAACATTGACCACACATAGTAAGATTCTTTGGTCATGGTTAGTGACATAAGCCTACTTTAGTTGGGCATTGTGCATGGTAGCCACACCGTGCTATTACTTATTGGAGGGATTTTTATTTGCTAGTCAAAAAACAAGTATTTCCAGACTGTTTTCCCCCTATGACCATTTGTGACTTGTATTATGAGTTGTGAATGTTGACCCATCATAGTGAAATTCTTATGTGATGGTCAGTGACATATGCCAACTTTGGTTGGTCATTGTGCATGGTAGCCACACTATGCCATTGCTTATTGAGGTTCTTTGTACTATCTAGTTGATAACTAGTATTCCCAAACCTTTGTTTCCCCCTCTGAACATTTGTGACTTGTCTTATAAGTTGTGAACATTGACCCATCATAGTGAAATTCTTTGGTCATGGTCAATGATGTATGCCTACTATGGTTGGTCATTATGCATGGTAGCCACTTTGTACCACTACTAAGTGAACATCTTTGTACTTGCTAGTTGATAACTAGTATTCCCAAACCTTTGTTTCCCCCTCTGAACATTTGTGACTTGTCTTATAAGTTGTGAACATTGACCCATCATAGTGAAATTCTTTGGTCATGGTCAATGATGTATGCCTACTATGGTTGGTCATTATGCATGGTAGCCACTTTGTACCACTACTAAGTGAACATCTTTGTACTTGCTAGTTGATAACTAGTATTCCCAAACCTTTGTTTCCCCCTCTGAACATTTGTGACTTGTCTTATAAGTTGTGAACATTGACCCATCATAGTGAAATTCTTTGGTCATGGTCAATGATGTATGCCTACTATGGTTGGTCATTATGCATGGTAGCCACTTTGTACCACTACTAAGTGAACATCTTTGTACTTGCTAGTTGATAACTAGTATTCCCAAACCTTTGTTTCCCCCTCTGAACATTTGTGACTTGTCTTATAAGTTGTGAACATTGACCCATCATAGTGAAATTCTTTGGTCATGGTCAATGATGTATGCCTACTATGGTTGGTCATTATGCATGGTAGCCACTTTGTACCACTACTAAGTGAACATCTTTGTACTTGCTAGTTGATAACTAGTATTCCCAAACCTTTGTTTCCCCCTCTGAACATTTGTGACTTGTCTTATAAGTTGTGAACATTGACCCATCATAGTGAAATTCTTTGGTCATGGTCAATGATGTATGCCTACTATGGTTGGTCATTATGCATGGTAGCCACAACGTGCCACTACTTGTATAAGGTCTTTCTACTAGCTAGTTAAAAACTAGTATTCCCAAACCATTTTTCCCCCTCTGACCATTTGTGACTCGTGTTGTGAGCTGTCAAAGTTGACCACACATAGTGGAATTCTTTGGTCATGGTCAGTGACAAATTCCTACTTTTGTTGGTCAATGTGCATGGTAGCCACAGCGTGCCACTACCTATTGTAGATCTTTGTAATTCCTAGTTCATAACTAGTGTTCCCAAACCATTTTACCCCCCTTTGACCATTTGTGACTTGTATTATGAGTTGTCAACGTTGACCACCCATAGTGGAATTCTTTGGTCATAGTCATTGACATATGCCTACTTTGGTTGGTCACTGTGCATGGTAGCTACATCGTGCCTCTACTTATTGAAATTCTTTGTACTTGCTAGACATTACCAAGTGTTTCCAAACCATTGTTCTCTCTATGACCATTTGTGACTTGTAATATGAGTTGTGAACGTCGACCCATCATAGTGAAATTTTTTGGCCATGGTCAGTGACATATGCCTACTTTGGTTGGTCATTCTGCATGGAAGTCACAGCGTGCCACTACTTATTGAAGGTCTTTGTACTTACTAGTCGACAACTAGTATTCCCAAACCATTGTTCCCCCCTCTGACCATTTGTGACTCGTGTTATGAGTTGTGAACGTTGACCACACATAGTGGAATTCTTTGGTCATAGTCAGTTACATATGCATACTTTGGTTGGTCATAATGCATGATAGCCACAGCGTGCCACTAGTTTTTTAAGGTCTTTGTACTTGCTAGTTGATAAATAGTATTTGCAAACCATTGTTTCCCCCTCTGACCATTTGTGACTTGTATTATGAGTTGTGAATGTTAACCCATCATAGCGAAATTCTTTGGTCATTGTCAGTGACATATGCCTTCTTTGGTTGGTTATTGTGCATGGTAACCAAAGCGTGCCACTACTCATTCAAAGTCTTTGTACTTGCTAGTTGATAACTAGTATTCCCAAACCATTGTTTCTCCCCCTGACCCTTTGTGACTTGTTTTATGAGTTGTGAACGTTGACCCATCAAAGTGAAATTCGTTGGTCATGGTCAGTGGCATATGAATGATTTGGTTGGTCATTATGCATGGTAGCCACTTTGTACCACTACTAAGTGAACATCTTTGTACTTGCTAGTTGATAACTAGTATTCCCAAACCATTGTTTCTCCCCCTGACCCTTTGTGACTTGTTTTATGAGTTGTGAACGTTGACCCATCAAAGTGAAATTCGTTGGTCATGGTCAGTGGCATATGAATGATTTGGTTGGTCATTATGCATGGTAGCCACTTTGTACCACTACTAAGTGAACATCTTTGTACTTGCTAGTTGATAACTAGTATTCCCAAACCATTGTTTCTCCCCCTGACCCTTTGTGACTTGTTTTATGAGTTGTGAACGTTGACCCATCAAAGTGAAATTCGTTGGTCATGGTCAGTGGCATATGAATGATTTGGTTGGTCATTATGCATGGTAGCCACTTTGTACCACTACTAAGTGAACATCTTTGTACTTGCTAGTTGATAACTAGTATTCCCAAACCATTGTTTCTCCCCCTGACCCTTTGTGACTTGTTTTATGAGTTGTGAACGTTGACCCATCAAAGTGAAATTCGTTGGTCATGGTCAGTGGCATATGAATGATTTGGTTGGTCATTATGCATGGTAGCCACTTTGTACCACTACTAAGTGAACATCTTTGTACTTGCTAGTTGATAACTAGTATTCCCAAACCATTGTTTCTCCCCCTGACCCTTTGTGACTTGTTTTATGAGTTGTGAACGTTGACCACACATAGAGGAGTTTTTCGGTCATAGTAGGTGACATATGCATACTTTGGTTGGTCATTGTGCATGGTAGCCACAGGGTGCCATTACTTGTTAAAGGTCTATGTACTTGCCAGTCAATAAGTAGTATGTCCAAACCTTTGTTCCCCCCTCTACCCATTTGTGACTTGTGTTATGGATTGTCAACGTTGGCCACACACAGTGAAATTCTTTGCTCATGGTCAGTGACATATGCCTACTTTGGCTGGTCATTGTGCATGGTAGCCACACCGTGCCACTACTTAACGAATCTCTCTGTACTTGCTAGTTGATAACAAGTATTCCCAAACCATTGTTTCCCCCTGTGACCATTTGTGACTTGTTTTATGAGTTGTGAACGTTGACCCATCAAAGTGAAATTCGTTGGTCATGGTCAGTGACATATGCCTACTTTGGTTGGTCATTGTGCATGGTAGCCATAGCGTGCCACTACTTATTAAAGGTCTTTGTACATGCTAGTTGACAAAAAACATTCTTCAAT
The DNA here is from genome assembly GCA_023375785.1 of Penium margaritaceum. Taxonomy (NCBI): domain Eukaryota; kingdom Viridiplantae; phylum Streptophyta; class Zygnematophyceae; order Desmidiales; family Peniaceae; genus Penium; species Penium margaritaceum. The sequence goes on along the minus strand of SZWC01008878.1, from coordinate 94,279 downwards.
TATTGTTTCCCCCTCTGACTATTTGTGACTCGTGTTACGAGTTTTGGCGCTGGCGCAGGTCGTTGCAAGGAGGGCGATGTGACCAGCTTGATCCTTGTGCCAAGCAGAGAATGATGAGAGTTTATGGACTGCGGATTGGTGGGCGCAGGGGTGAAACCACGTGCACTGAGGAATGATGAGGATGACAAGGNGGAGAGAGAGAGAGAGAGAGAGAGAGAGAGAGAGAGAGAGAGAGAGAGAGAAGACTGCAACAACTAGAGGAGGAATGGGTGGAGAATGTGCTGCGGAAAGCAGAGGCGGCGATGAGGACGTATCTGTGGTTACCAGGTCGCCCACCGTAGGATTCTTGGATCCGAGCACTGCAATAAGCACTGTCGATCCTTTCTGCTGCTGTGATCGTCCATGGCAAGTCATTCGCAATGCCCAAAATGGTGATTGCTCACCGGATGTCTTGCGTGAGACCGTTGTTGTAGTGAGAACAGAGTTTCTGGGGCGATCTCTGCTCCGCTGATGATCTCGCGGAATCTCTACGTGTACTCTGCCATCCTATTGACGTAGACGCTCGAGTTTGTATCATGCGTCAGATTTTTCTTTCATTCGTCCAAAGCTTGTGAGCATCGCATACAATAATTTGTTCCAGTCGGTTGGTGGCGTCAACGCGTCTTGCCATAGTGGGTTGATCTGCTCCAAGGGTAGAACGCCTGCGGTCACTGATATGAGACGGGTGTCTCGAGCTGTTGATGATGCTCCGCCGGTCTCCTGCTACCGTTGGATGGTCTTTAGGTCGGACCACTAACTTAGCAATGTGCCACGCAAAAACATGGCCAC
>SZWC01008878.1:588-12537 GCA_023375785.1 Penium margaritaceum | reverse complement strand
TCAAGCTTACGTCGCCGAACATGGATGCAAAGGCAGTGGCACGGAGACCCTTGTTGGCTACCACACAAGAGTCAGACAGAGATGAGCATGTTGTAGAGACTGTAGTAGTGGAGGTAGTCCTAGCAGCCACAGTATTGGCAGCCACAGAGGCTACAATTTTGCCATCAGCTACATGTGTCTCTGGTGCTAGATGGGCCCCAGTAGTTGTTGATCTGACTGTGCTTTTTAGGCTGACGACGGGGGATATAGAGGTTATTGCTCAGGAGGCGCTAAACCGGTGTGCCACTAACCTTGAGCGCCTGTAGGCCGCTTGCATGCCAGGCAATGTTGAGTACGGAGCTCAACATGTTTCCATATAGGCATGTGATACGGGTTACGCGGTCATTCCTGGAGCAACGATTAAGCAGCGACACGACATGGCAGAGTCAGTTACTTCTTGTGCCATCGAGTTTATGGTTTTGGATACACAAGTACACCTCTTGGCTACATGTCAATAGCTTGTAGATGCTTGATGAGCGAGTTGAGTTGCCTCGTCAGCCTTCAATGCGAGCGCTTACAGACCTCAAGAGTTTAAGGATGGCAACCTTGATCCCACAGAGACAGAGCTCCTAATTGAGTGGGAGCATTTGAGGGTGTTACAAGCGGCAATGGAGGATGCTAAAGCTACCATTTGCACGACAAATATGACCTTTGCTAGAGCCAAAGAGGCATCGACAGCTGCACATGCAGAGAATTCATTTGCGTCACACGCACTATCACAAGTCAGAACTACCACCTCCTCCACCTGTGACTCAGCCTCGTTTTCCTCCTCTGCACACCAAGAAGCGTGTACTCCCTAGCTGGACTTATCCCTCGCTCCAAGAGCAGACCAAACTACATCACGTGTGAGTAGTGGTTATGGCAATCGTATCCCTACTCTAGTGACATCCGATGTTGATGATGACTCCATAGAGAGTACAACCCAATGGGATCTTTGCAAGCCATCCACCATTGGACTTCGCAACTGCTAGGGTTCTGATGGTGTATGAGTGAGTCGCAAATGTGACATCATTTATACCTCCAATTAGTCTCTGATTGTGTCACATATAGAGCTCCATGTGTACAGGGGAGGACATCCACTCTCGCACAACGATAGTTTTCGGCTTCATCAGCCCACGGGTACCATTGTATGGTCTTCAAGCCTACTCGTTGTTGAGATGAAACTGTTGTGTTCTTGCAACAAGATCAGTAGTTGTATTATTGGGGACGGGTGGTTGTTTGTGCTGGTGGTATTCATTCGGTGGATAAGACTCCGGCACTCGGTAGTTGGTGCTGATGCCGTGGGAGACCCGTGATGCATGTTTGGGCTTCATCGCATTTGGTTGCATGCTCCTAATGGTCAACACCTTGCACTCACTGATCTAGCACAGTGGTGTTAAGGTCCATTGTCCCAGGGTTCTCTTATTGAGGGGGTGCTTGTGTACCTTCTCAGCTACTACGTTCTTGGTAGCTCTTCCAGCCCAGGGGGAGTGTTGGTGTGTGGGCTTTGAGCTTCCTTGAGTGGCAGATAGGGTTGTGTTGTGAGAGCTTCTCGGTTTGCTTGGAGGATACTCCGGCAGCTTTAGTGCGTGTTTGTGTTATGTATGGTGCATTTTAGCCACCTGGTTCACATGTACATGACTAATAGTGTTTCATCAGTGGTCAAGAGCTGATCACTCGATGGCCTGTGCCCCATGTTGATAAGAAAAACATTGACACTGACAGGTTGTGTATTCCCTTTGCGTTCAAGACCCGGATACACAATGATTTGCACCAGTACCTTGGGAGACCCAGCGGTGATTGGTTAAGCCTTTGTTGACTTTTATCAGCCATGTATGCCTTTCGTGTGGCTGAGACCCGAAGGTCCAATGACATGTTCTACCGTCTCGGGAGGACCAAACTTGTCTAGCTTGGCTAGCCAATGATGCCAGTGTGTCACCGTGGAGTCTGGTTGTGTTTTGGGTATATTGTATATATTATTGTCGGGAGACCTCTCTTGTGTGGTTGCACTTGATGTGACCCCAACGGTCCTCGTTTGTGCCTTAGGGTGCAGTTAGGATGGATGGACACCCGCAAGAAGAACTACGTGTGCCCTTGTTGTGGTGTGAAAGGGCACACGAAGACCAAGTGCACGAACGGGGCGGCCTTGGCCCCGTAGTAGTAGCAGCAACAGTGGCTCTACGGCGTCGTCTGTGACGTGTTGATGCGGCTACAACAGTTGCCAGAGAAACAAAAGTTGCAGAGCAAGCAACCACTGGTGCACAGTCGGGTGCTACTGTTCTTGGCACAGCAACCACCAGGTACAGCAGGTGGTACGAGTGCTACAATTGTGGATGCCNCAGGAGATCCAAGTAGAACCACACTTCTAGTGGCTGCGACAGTAGCCACTAGAGGTGTGGTTTGTGCACGTGCACGAGATGTAGGTGCTGCACTGGGAAGTGCTGGTGCCGTACCACCTGCTACTACATGTGCAGCTGCTAGAGGTATTGGTAGTGCACGTGCTGCACGTGTTGGTGCCGATGCAAGTGCAGTCTTGAGTGTAGGTGTAGGTGGCGCAGCAAGTGCAGCAGGGCCTCGTGTGCAGCGCAGGTTGTAGGAGTATGATCCCGAGCAAGAGCCAGGCTACGACTGTGTGAAGGAGGATGTGTACGATCCACAGATGTACTACCTCACTAATTTGGACAACGAGGGTGAGAGCAATGACGATGACACAGCAGACACCGACGACATGGATAGTGATGACGAGGATGGCCGTGGACAATGGACGACAAAGGCGGAGGCCTGGGACGACATGGTGGAGGAGTGGGCCGGCACACCAGATGTGTTGTAAGGTATGCATGAGGCCGCTTTTGTCTTACTTTGCCAATTCTTTGAATGTGTATGCACCAAGAAATAACCATGGCCAATCTCTGTTTCCTTTGTGTGTGAAGGAATCTTCCGTGAGGGATCCCAGTTCACAGCATACCATCACCAGAGCCTTCTTAAAGGCATAGGATACATGGGTTTGACGTAGTCGATTAGGAGTGTGATTATGGACGTGTGGTGTTACTACGATGATACTGTTGTCCATGAAATACTTCTTCATTGTCATTCAATGTCCACGTTGCGTGTTGTCTTACCAATGGAAAAGGTGCTCAGGAAGCAATGCCCCAAACCCTACATGTCTAGTATGCATCAAATAATTCAAAGGAGCTGATAATGTGTCCACAAATGCCCCTCAAATGTGTCCTTTGTGGTGATCAAGTAATGTGCTTAATCATTAATTGACTAGTGCCAACAATGTGTGGGTATCGACCATGTCATATGTGTGCATGCTAGGTTGGGTGGAACATTCTTACGTACTGCTAGAATGCACTTGCACAACATGACTAGTGCATGTTGCTAGGTATTGAAGGATATGGTGATGCACATAGTGGAAATTTCATATGTAGTGATATAGGTAAGAAGTTAACAAAATGTACGGAAAATGGCAAACCAATCCACTTGTACATGATTGTGCAAAGTATTAAATACATTAAAACAAGAAAATATGTACATTGTACCCACTACATGCACATAGCCCAATAGGAGTACAAGTCGTATAGTCCATGATCTACATCCCTAACCGATGCATATGCGAGACTTTAAGTTCATCATTTTGGTATTATGTCAATGAAAAGTGAAGGAAAGTAGAGTAGTATCATGACGCACGCGTGCCAGTTAATGTGAGTACTCTATAAATGAAAACAGGAAAATGTATCCACAAGAACCGATTCGAGCACTTGGCACATGTTCCATCCAATGTACTCTCGTGCCACACGACGTTGTAAGAAATCAGCGGCAGAGATGTCAATACCACTGCCATCGTCGATGTGACACATGGACGGCTGAGTATAGTTACAATGGATCACATGATGACGAAGTGACTGCTTACACCGCTTTAGCTGAAAATTGACCCCGAAGACTGCACATCCCTCAATGCGCGTATCACAGGATGCCGGAATCTGTTGCAAAACTACATTAGATGGCCGCAGCCAGTGTCTTTGGAACACGTCGTACATTTTCCTGCGAAGGCGTTTGTCGAAGCAAATGGCCAAAACCTGTGATTGGTGCAATACATACCAGTTTTCATTGGTCGCAAAGTACTTTGCCCGACTGTACAACAGGAGGAAGGGCACATTACGATGCCGAAGAAATGGTTTGACCATCAACTTCGGCTCCGACCGCAAAAGACGACAAGGATCAAGATCTCATCATCACGTGGACAACGTTCGCGGCAGCATTCGACATCCACTACTTCATGCTACGATGTCAGGGGTAAACGATTATCATCCGTTAACTCTTTGAGTAACTTTTCTTAATCTAAAATGATGCAAATAGGGCAGGACTAATGTGTCGGTTGCCAGGCAGGGCAGTCTTATTCTTCCGAACGCTGGGTAAGTTGATATTATTCTTCATAACGCCGGGTATTTCATACGGGCGGAGTGACTATATACCCCTAGTTTTGCACAATAAGCCCCATCCGCCCCTCTGTCGGAACAATAAGCCCCATCCACCCCTCCGCCGGAACGATAAGCTCCATCCGCCCCTCCGTCGGAATGATATGCCTCATCCGCCCCTCCGCCAGAACCATAAGCCTCATTTGCCCCTCCGCCAGAACAATAAGCCTGAATTGCCCCTTTCTGCAAGGACGCAAAACTCCTGGCATAGAAAATAAACGATACACCCCTCTCATTTTTCAAGAGATAGCGTGTCGACGTCGTATGGATGCGGCGATGACATGCTGACGTCACATTTTCCTACCCAATTATCACAAACTCCTTAAAAGAAGGGTTTGTGAGTTTTTGCAGGTGGTCTGCAAGGAGTTTGCACGGGGGATCCGAGACTTCCCATTGTTCAAAGAGAACCTGCTGGGCCCCGCTACCGCGGGGCCCAGCAGGTGCCCGCGCAAAAAACAAACCCTCAAACCCTGCATGGAAAAGGGGGTGGGTTTGTTTGTTGTTTGTAACTCAAACGAGGGTAATTGGAAACATTTTAGGGCATGCAGGCCCATGCAAAAACGAACATGAGCTCCGTGCGCGAGTGCGATACAAGACGGCAAGAATTTGGCTAAGTCTGGAACGCTGAATGTAAAAAAAAAGGAGAGTTTACAAGGGAGCCCCTAGCAGGCTTACATAGGGGCGTCGACAGCAAGCCGTGTCGGGCCCTGTCACCTACCTCCTCACAAGCCCTCATGGCTACCAGAACGCATCGATCGTGTCTCACCGACGTCGTAGGTGCTGGAGAAGTCTCGGTGCAGTCCGGAGGCCCGTCATGTCGTCACGCCCTCTTCTACCATACACCCGAATGTGGGTGTATCAGTAAACCAGCGCTGTCGGTCGTGACGGGTGGAAGCCACACAAACCAACACTCCCCCTGGCTGACATAGCCATTCACGCTAGAACGAATGAACGAAGGCATGGAACAACAACGTATGGCAAACCACAATATCCACCAGGCAACCACACACACACACACACACACACACACACACACACACACACACACACCCCTGCTACCCACCTAAGGTCTCCCTAGACACCGGCACATGCTACCAAGTGTCTGGGTCTCGACCACAAGAGGAGTGATGCACACGTGCACAAACTAGTGTAATGCACATCACACACATGTTAGGCGATAAGCGGGTATCCTCGTGACACTAGCGGTACCAGTGCCCGGGTCTAGACCACTACGAGCAATCCAACACAACAAAATCATCATCTAAACACCGGATCATGGGAGGATCTCCTCGTAACACGGGTGCAACTCATCACGTGTCCGGGTCTCGACCCCTAAGAGCGACCCAGCTCGCATACACATACCACACGCAGTATGGACACACACCAAGACACACGATCACATGGTCTCCTCGTGACACTGGTAGAACCCACCAAGTGTCTGGGACTCGACCAACAGTGTGCTATCATCCACATGCAGCTGTGCAGGCATGTAGCAAAAGCCACACGCCGGATGGTGTAGATGCTCATAGCAGAGCATGGACCTCGCCATGCATTTCCCATGATGTCGCGTCAGGTCGAGGTCCACACAACACCCCCCTCAGGGCAGATGAACCTGGTAGCGATGTCCTCAATGGAGATGTTGATGTTGCACCTGAATAGATCCAGGGCAGTGAGTCATGTGGTGTATCCATCATGCAGAGATAGCCCCCCCCGTCACATGCGAGTCGGCTCCCTCCCTCAAAGACGAAGTGGTGTCTCCGGCTACGACTCCTCACGTCGCAGCTGCATCACCTCGGGTGTACCAGTCCTCGCGTGACTGCCAAGGGTCCCAACTCACAGTCTCTCTTATCTCCGCTCTACCCCGATGCATCTGTGTACGCCAGAGAAAAGGGAATGGACAAGTAGCACAGGTGCGTGGATGAAGTGGCAGAGCTGGCCTCCGATACGGGATAACACACCCTGAGGCACAAGGGTGTACTGCTAGAGGAGGAGAGCTTGAGCGATGAACCGGATCACCACCCGTGGATGAAGATGGCGATGGGGCAGGTGTGTTGGGTGGATGAATGTGCGTGATGGCTGTAGTAGAAGAAGGAGGAGAGATGATGACAGGAGCAAGGATGACGGAAGCCGAAGGCACGCTTACCTCTCCTGTGACAGTGTCTCCAACGGACGTCATACTCGGAGCTCATACAAGATCCTCCCCGAGTATAGGTGTACCAGATGCTGCTGGCGGAAGGCTCATGCCGATAGCAGTGATGCTCCCCTCCTCTAAGAATTGCTCACGCGCTGTCATCATCTCCCACTGTAGCATGACTACACCCTCCTGCACAGCAGCATAATCTGCCTCAGACATGTCGAGATGACCCATGTCGACCTCGTGTAGGATAAACTTTGCCTCACTGGATGCTGCACATGCAGACTGTTGAACTCGTGAGTAAAGCGCCATTTGCATCTTTGCTGCTGAAGACGATGGAAGTGGTGTTGCTGCATCCTCCTGGGGGTCAACCAAGCTCGCAATGTGCTGAGACGTTGGAACACTGGATGCAGCTACAGGTGTCGCATCCACATCACAGCTTATGTTTGTCATGCGAGGAGTAAGCGGTCGCATGATGAGAGAGAAGGAGAAGGAGGAGTCGTCACAGTCCGTGGAGCATGTGGAAATGTCATCCGTGCAGGTACTGCCACTCTCAGCATCGATGTGATCAGCAGGGTCACCAACGGTTGAAAACGAAGGGGCTCCTGCTAATGAGGTGACTCCATCCGCGTGTACGGATCTCCTGCAGTATACTCGACTGCCGCCATAGTGGACACAGGTGTGCAGGACTTCGGCTCGACAATGCCCTTCAAGGCGACCAACAAGCGTAGCTGGCGCTCACGCACTGTCTCGCCAGGAAGGCTGGTCGCTGCCACCTGCTCGATAATGGAGTGAAGACCACCATCTGACTCCGTCATATGTGTCGTTGCTCCGTCGTGTGCACGGGACGTAGACTCTGGGAACACAGGCGACTCCTCATGCTGAAGCTGGTCCTTAGGTAGCGTGGATGACACGGTGAAGCCTGCTGAGTCTGATACAGTACATGTCCCAGTGACATCTCTCAAAACTGCTGCTCTCAAGAATGCCTCAACCTCTAAAAGACCGGCCTGCCGACTCTACTCATGCACTATGACCGCTATCGGGTACGCCAACGCCCGCAAAAATCAGTGTGGGGCATCTTGATCTGCCCGGGACTCCTGTGACATCGCCAGGCCTCTACCAGTCAAAGTCACGAGTGGCACCGCCAAGGCACGCGGGACCTGCACTCCTCCTGATGCAACCTGCTGCTCCAGAATTTTCGGCTGCTTCCTTAGTGTAGATGTCGACCTCGATGACGTGCACGTCCCAAGTACTCCAACACCCGTTGGATTGGTGTGAGCCGTCTCCCCCAAAAGTCTGGTAGATACATCCCGATCCGTACGGGACTCCTATGCCACCCCCGGGTCTCCACCAGACGGAGCCGCGAGTGGCACCGTCCAGGGATGCCGTGCATGCGCTCCTCCTGATGTCATCTACTGCTGTGGAAGATCTAGATCTTGCCCGAACGATGATAGGCAAGTCTCCACCATGAACGCCATGTCGGGATCAGACTCCACGCCATGTGCTGTCACCGTATCATCTTAGTCTGCTTGAGCGGCCGCTGGGGTACCACAGCCTGGCGTGAGTGCGGATCCTGTCGCTACGTTCACAAAAGGCAATGCGTGGTGACCACACTCCCGCTCGACAAGTATCACAACGGAAGCCGAGGAGGTGGAGGATGTATCAAAACGGGTGCGAGTACGGCGTGTGGAGTGCTGACGCCGACGCTGCAGGGACACACGACTGGAACGACTGCATGAAAACATGTAATCGTGAGGTGGCGTCGTGGTCGTAGGAGAGTAGAGGATCGAGAGGATGGTGGAAGCCTGGGATAGGCCGACTGGTGACGCTCAAAGGACACCATCGAATGAGGAAGAAAGAGAGGATGAAGGAGCTGTAGTCAAGGAGGTTGTCCACGAACGAGGAGCAAAAGCAAGCCCGGTGACAACAAGGTCACAAAGCCGCTGCACCATGTGTCTCAGGCCGTTGATCTCGGCGAATATGGTCGCCAGAGGTCCAGCTAGTGGATCTACCAGTGCTCGCATATCCGCATGCTCTGGAGGACGCATGCTCGGACGAGGCTGAAGCCAAGGTGGATGCCAACCGGGAGGGCGCGTCCAACAGCGACGCCAACCATGACGTCCATCACCACAGTAGTAACAGGCGAACGAGCAGGGCGCCTGCTCAGATGTCTGCGCACTCATCTCGTGCGCTGGACGATGGATAGGTACCGAGGGCACCTACTCTTGGTGGTAAACACCAAGCCACGGGAGAGAATGAGGCCAGTTGGTACTGTCACTCTCGGAGGTCACGGCGTCCGGGACAAAAAACGTGACAAGACGGGACGAGCTGCACTACCAGAGCACTCCCGGAGACTAGAGTCTGAGTAACTGCGATCACTAATGTTGCTGCCACTAATAGAGCGAAATCTGCTCCAAGACAAGAAGGGGTAGCGGTTGTAGGTGTGGCTGCTGCTCCAAGCGGTAAACGACCTAGCCCTCGGAGATCGAAAGACTCGAATCTGCCGTCGATCCAACAGAGTGAAGTGCGCGCACCAATCCACGGGCCCCAGGGAGACGTCGGTTCGGGACACGTCTCGAAGTGGAGATTGCCGCAAACGACAATCTGCCTTCAGCTGGGAAGAGCAAAGTGTAAACGTAGCTACAACTACCCCTCACTATGTAGACGTTGTAGCTCCGTCCGCAACTGCTAATACTACCCGAAAAGCTGCTATTGTTGCGATGGTAGTAGTTGTACGATTTTTTTTCCGTTTTTCCCTCTGCTCGCCTTCTACCCTCGCCCTTTTTTTTATCTTTTCCACTCGCTTTCAGGCATACCCCTTTTCGTATTTTTTGTTACTCGCCCCCCCCCCCCCTTTCTCAATTGCCCCTAAGGTGGGTGAATGAAGAAAATACGGAGGGGGGAGTGTCCGGCATGTCCGGCCCTCCCACCCGTGCACGCTCGCTGAGCGAGGGAGCGAGGGGATGAGTGAGTGTTGGGGGAAGAAGGGGGGGTCCTGTCCACCCCTTTGACCCGGCCCCTCCGTCGGTCGGCCGACGGGGCCGACGGGGGCAGAGGGGGCCCACGGGGTCGACGGGCCCCCTCCAAAGGGCCCCACGGAGGAGCTCGGCGGGGCCCTCCAAGGGGGGGGGGGGTGCGAATGGGGCCGACAGGCCCCCCCTCAGAGGAACCCCCCTCAGAGGAGGGTTGCGAGGCCCTCCTCGCAGCGGCAGCAACAGCTGTAGCGGTAGGTGCAGCTGCTGCGGTTGCTACTGCTACTGCTACTTCTGTTGCTGCCTCTGTTGCTGTTGCTACTACTCTACGCAGCAGCTACTACTGCTGCTTGCTGCTACCGCCGCTGCTATTGTTGTTGCTTGCTGTTGTCGCCGCTGCTACTTGCTGTTGTCGCCGCTGCTACTTGCTGCTATCGTTGCTACTGCTACTACTGCACGCTGCTGCTGCTGCCGTCGCTGCTACACGATCCTGCTGCTGTCGCCGCTGCTGCAGTGGCTACTCCTGCTGCTGCTATATGCTGCTGCTACTGACGCTACTGCTGGAGCGGTTGATGCACTGCTGCAGCTGCTTTCGCCGCAGCTACTACTGCTTTCATCGCTGTTGTTGCTGTTGCATGCTACTGCTGCTGCCGCCGCGGCTGTAGTGGCTGCTGTTGTTGCTATTTTTGCTGATGCCGCCGCAGCCGCTAGTGTTGCTGTGCGCGGCTCACCGCCCCTATGGCGTTCACGTGCAGTCGCTTTGCGCTCCCTCACGCTGCTGCTGTCATGGGGCCACGTGTCGCGTTCTCTTTGCGTTCCGCCCACTGCTGCTGCTTCTGTTGCTCACACGCCCCCACTGTGTTCTGATACCAAATTGGAAATGGGTTCGGTCATGAGATACCCGAATAGTAGAAATATAAAACTGATTCGCCCGTCGTCGAGCGAGAAATAACCTAACTACCCATCAGCCGCCGCTACCGCCATGCTAGTAACAAAGACAACAGACAAAAATGCATGGCGAGACCACATGCCATGCGCTGACGACACATGGAATGCGGCGCCCTTAGCTAGCAACACAAACCCTTTCGTTTAAGGGTTTGTGATGCTAGCGGGGGGAGGTTTGTTTAGAGTTTGAGGGGAGTTTGAGACTCCCCATGCGTTGAAAGGGAACCTGCTGGGCCCCGCGGTAGCGGGGCCCAGCAGGAGCCCGCGCAAAAATAAAAACCTAAAACCTCGAATGTAATTCCGGGAATGGTTTGAATGCGGTTTGTGTTAAATTCATAGGTTTGTGTTTACAAAAAAAATCCAAAACCAAAGAAGGGCGTTTTCGCTCGATCGCGAGGGAGTGATCTCCGCATGCACGATTTTTTCATGCTCGCTCGTCGACGCATGCCACGAGCGAGCATGATTTTCGAACGGGCTTTTGAGTATTTGTTTTGCCGCTGCCGGGCGGATCAGAGTCACACTTTGCGTTTTATGGGTATCTGAGCTATTTGGCCCATTGGAAATATTTTAGGGCATGCAGGCCCATGCAGAAACGAACATGAGCTGTGTGTGTGAGTGCGATGCAAGACGTCAAGAATTTGGCCAAGTCTGGGACGCTGAATATAAAAGAACAAGCAGAGTTTACAAATGAGCCCCTAGCGGGCTTATATAGGGGTGTCGGCAGCTAGCCGCACCGGGCCCCGTCACCCGTGCTGAACCCAAATGAGTCAACAAGGAGAACACACTGCATACACCTTGACAACAACAAAGGTGGTCTCCTCGAGGAACAGCTCTCCGAGAACCCGGGTCTTGACCACCGAAAAGATATGAGCAATGCCAAAAAATCTCAGAATCAATGTCCAGACATCATAGACGGCTTTCCGAACATTAGAAACCCACAACAGCCATCGGGTCTCCCCGTCGCACCGGTACAGTCCACCGGGTGCGCAGGTCTCAACCCACCGAGAAAACTCTCCTACCTCCTGACAAGCCCACATGGCTGCCGGAACGCACCAATCGCGTCTCGTCGGCGTTGTCGTAGGTGGTGGAGAAGTCTCGGTGCAGTCCGGAGGCCCGCCGTGTCGTCACGCCCTCTTCTACCATATACCCCGAATGTGGGTACATCGGTAAACCAGCGGTGTCGGTCGTGACGGGTGGAAGCCACATAAACCAACACTTGCGCAAAAAAAAACCCTAAAACCCTACATGGAAAAGGGGGTGGGTTCGTCTATTGTTTGTAACTCAAACGAGGGTATAAAGTTGAAGAAAGTGGAAAAAAAAACAAACATGGATCTTCGACTCCCGTTGGGGATTCCCATGGATGCCCGCCGGCCAGAATCCCCTTCGAAGTCCACCCCCCCCC
>SZWC01008877.1:50352-96267 GCA_023375785.1 Penium margaritaceum | reverse complement strand
TTTGAGGCACCACCTCCACGGTACATCAGCGAGGATGGATTTGACTGCGGGGAGATCCTGTTTCAGGTATGGGCCACTTTTGAGGGAGTGTGGCCTTACTACCAATGCCCATACCAGTCTACAGATCCAGCACAGGTGCTGACAGCAGCCCGGGTCATGTGAGGGCTTCTGTACGCCATGCCACGCGAGACTGTCGTTGACTTCCGTCCCTTCCTCGGCGAGGCTGGCACAGGCACCGGAGCTGATCCTCGTGGAGGCTGGGATCTGGCGTTGTCCCTACTGGCCGCAGAGACGCACGCCACGCGTGCGTCACACATTCGTACTTTCCACTCTCTCCGTCAGGGACCAGCGAAGCCTATAGCGGGTTACTGGCGACGCGCCATGCGAATCTACACGCGCCTGGGGACCTCAGGGGGCACGCAGCTGTGGGCGCTTCGGACGATCATGCTCGGAGTTCGCCTGGAGTACACCGACATATTCACACGGTATGGCGACGCTGCTCTCGAGCCTTTCTCAGCCACCCTGCAGCTGCTCCCGTGGGCCCATCAGCTCTTCCTCCAGGTGACGTGGATCGGGTCAGCAGCAGTCGTCATCCAGTGGTAGCAGTGGTCGTTCCGTGCACTGCTACAACTGTGGAGGTGCCCATCTCTACACCGAGTGCCAGCAGCCGCTCGACTGGGAGCGCATCACTCATGGACTTCAGGCTGCCCATGCTGCTCGCACCGCGTCCGGCACGTCGACCGCACACTCCTCTGGACGCACGGCGACTACGACTGCAGCTGTTCCTGTATCCTCACCGGCGAGCAGCAGTGATCCAGACCCACGTGACCGCACCATCACCGAGCTTCGTCATCTTCTGGCGCTTTGCTTTCACGGAGGTGCGAGTGTGTTGTCATCGTCGAGTGGGTCACAGACTGCTTGTTTGTCCATCCTCGTGACTCGTGATGACACGTGTGGGGGAGCACACTCCGCATGTGATGATGATGGGGCTGACTGCAGTGACAGGATTCATGAGTCTCACCTTCGTGATGTACGTCGTTCCTTCCCACTGACGGCTCAGCGTCCCTCTGATGCCGAGTGTTCTATTGCTCGTTGTACAGTGATGTCCACCAGTCGTGACTCCGGTGGCACTTGGATCATCGATTCCGGTGCCAACCACCACATGACGTGTCGTCGTAGTGACTTTGTGGTACTTGTTCCTGTCACGACTGTCCGTTCTGTTCGTACAGGTTCTGGTCAGTCCTTACCGGTTCACGGTGTTGGGGTTGTATGCTTTGATGGTCCGTCTGGCCCCCTGTATCTCTCTGACGTGCTGTTTGTGCCTGATCTTGAGCTCAGTCTGCTGTCTGTGCGTGCTTGCACTCTGATGGGTCTCTCCGTTGAGCATACCGCTGACTCAGTGATTGTGACTGCTCTTGACACCCGTAGCATTGTCCTGCGTGCTTCAGTCATAGATGATTTGTACCGCATTGCTCGGCCCTCCTCCCCTTGCTCTCCCTCCTCCTCTGATCACGTTTTTGTCACTGGTGTTCTATCCCCGGAACACCAGCGGTTGCTTCACCAACGTCTGTGTCATGTGGGCTGCGACACTGTGTCGAAGCTCATCCGGACACAGCCCGCTCTTGGTCTTGACGTGGCTTCTTTCAAGAATCCACCCAAGACCGACTGTCTTTTTTGCGCTCAGGGTAAGATGCACCGGTGCACTTACCCTGATTCGTGTTCCCGAGCGCTGAGGCCCCTCGAGTTGGTCCACTCGGACCTGCTCGGTCCTCTCCCGATCGAGTCGTTGTCCGAGAGGGGCCGGTATGTTCTGACGTTGACTGATGAGCACCCGGATGCGGTGGGTCTACAGTCTGCGTCAGAAGAGCGACGCCGCCCTTGCGGTTCGGCTCTGGCTCGTGATGGCTGAGCGTCAATCTCGCCACACGCTACATACCTTTCGCTCGGATCGCGGCGGCGAGGTCCTCGGCGAGATGGACTCCTTCTTTGCTGATCACGGCATTTTTCACCAGGTCTCCGCTCCTGCTACCCCACAGCAGAACGGTGTATCTGAGCGCTGGAACCGCACCATGGAGGATGCGGTCCGCGCCATGCGGTCTGAGTGCGGTCTCCCGGAGTCCTTCGCATTGGAGGGCTTTGCCTACATGACTTGGGTCTGGAACCGCCTCCCGCATGGTCCGCTTCCGAGTCATGTTACACCGTACGAGCTCTGGTTTGGCCACAGTGCCGATCTTCGTCTCGCACGCGTCTGGGGATCCCTGGCCTCCGTATGGTATACCGAGGACCAGCAGGGGTCCAAGGTCTCCCCTCGGGGTCGCATGTGTGCCTTCATCGGCATCTCCCCGCGGTTGAAGGCCTAGCGCTTTTGGGACCCCACTCGCTGTCGTGTCATTGAGTCCCGTGACGCGCTGTTTTTTGAGTCACTCACATACCGTGATCTGACTTCGGTCACAGCGCTCTCTGCAGCTCATGTCCCTTCCTGTGAGGGTCCTCGGCGGATGGGGGAGACCTCTTCGCCAGCGACCATTCCTCGCCAGGCTAATGTGTCCGCTCGAGTCCCCTCTCGATCTCCAGCACTTGATGATCCGGCTATCATTGCCGTTGGTCCCGAGATCCCGCCTGTCTAGCCTGCTTCGCACCCCACAGGTACCGCTGCTCCCACGCCTCCTCCTGCATCACCCTCTGTGTCCACTGGCACCCCTGTTCCAGCATCTCACCCAGCCCAGCCCACTCCTGTCTCTACATCGGCTGACACTCTTGTCTCAGTGTCCGGGCCAGCCTTGCCCGCTGTCATCCCCAGCTCAGTGTCCCCCACACACGCATCTCCGCGCACGGCATCTCCGACTGCCTCGTCTCAGCCCTCACCAGCTGTGGTCATACCTGTCCCTATGGTCGTACCTGTTCCTGAGCCTGAGGTGCGCCCCTCGACCTCCGGTTACTCCCGTGAGCCCGGTGGTCGCCTTCGACCACTGGATTCTGGAGCTCAGCGAGCGTCGAGTTCCGGACCCAGACGTTCCTCTCGCAGCATCGCGAGCGGTGATCCAGGCACAAAGGCCTTAGGCCTGAGTGTCCGCAGTGAGCTTTCAGAGGTACACCCAGCGTGCCCCATAGGGCACGACCTGGTCACTCGCGAGTTCCATGTTGCCTGTGACGCAGCAGCTGACCTCGTGGCCGTCAGGCCAGACCTGAGGCGTGTGCACTTGCCACGCAGAGTTCCCCCTCTATGGCGCCGGACCCGGGTACATTGAGGGAGGCTTTCTCATCGCAGGATGCTGATGCCTGGCGAGCTGCTTGCGAGGATGAGCTTCGCGCTATCCGAGAGCACGGAGTCTACGAGCTGGTCGACCTTCCCCCTGGGAGGAAGGCGATTCAGGTCAAGTGGGTCTTTTGCAAGAAAGTGAAGCCGGATGGCTCACTGGAACGCTACAAGGCCCGCTTGGTCGTCAAGGGATTCTCTCAAATTGAGGGAGTTGATTACACTGACATCTTTGCCCCTGTCTGCCGCATGACCTCAGCTCGAGCTCTGTTTGGTGTAGTAGCTCAACATGACTGAGAACTACGCCAGATGGATGTAAACAACGCGTTCCTCCATGGCTCTTTGGATGAGGAGATCTACGTGACTCGGCCACCAGGCTTTGAGGACGGTGACAAGGTCTGGCGCTTACACAAGTCCTTGTACGGCCTCAAGCAGTCTCCACGGTGTTGGAACCGGGAGATCACAGGCACCTTGACTCGCGCAGGATACGTACAGAGCGAGGCAGACCCCTCACTCTTCATCCTACCGACACTCGAGCGGTTTACCGCCATCCTGGTCTATGTTGATGACCTTCTGATCGCATCTCCGTCGCTCGAGGCCGTGAAGGAGGCCAAGGCTATCCTGCAGACCGCCTACAGGATGAAGGACCTCGGTCCTGCATCGGTGTTTCTTGGTATGGAGATTGTGCGAGATCGCAGACATCGGACACTGTTGCTCCATCAGGCCCAATACGCACGAGTCGTGGGGCAGCGCTTTAGCGATCTCCTTGGTGCAGTGCCCACTGCTTCCACACCACTCACACCTGATGGGCAGGATGCCGTGAAGGTGGACGAACCTACACAGCTAGGGGAGACAGTGGACGTGACCTTGTACCTCCGCCTTATCGGATCTCTGATGTACCTGGCCACTACCACGCGTCCCGACATCACGTTCGCCGTCAACCTCCTTGCTCAGTTCTTGCAGGCTCCACGTGCAAGAGCTCTTCACGCGGCTGTGCGAGTGGTACGGTACGTGGTCTCCACGCCGTATCTCGGACTCTGCTTTCGTCGGCACTGTTCGGTGGTCCTTGACGGCTACACTGACAGCGACTGGGCTTGGAGTCCTGACGGGCGCAGTCGCACTGGCTACGTGTTTTTGCTAGGTGGTACCGCTTTGTCTTCGCGAAGCGAGAAGCAGGGCTGCATCGCACGTAGCTCGTTGGACGCAAAGTATGTGGCTTTGGGGGCAGGGACTGCTGAGGCAGTTTGGCTGCAGCGCTTGTTTCTTGAGCTTGGGCAGTCAGTACTCGCCATTGTGCTGCATTGCGACAACCAGAGTGCTCTCGCCATTGCGGAGAACTCTGGTGTTTTTCATGCTCGCACAAAGCACATTACGGTTGAGCATCACTTTGTTCGTGATCTGGTGGAGCGACGCGTGATCTCCATCATGTGGGTTGGCACTGACTTGCAGCGAGCTGATTTCTTGATGAAGGCACTTGCCCGCGGAAAGTTCCTGGTGGCCATTCGTTCTGTTGGGCTTCGCCCCGTGCGTGACAGTGGTTGAGCGTGGGATGTACGTTGCCATCTCATCTGTCTGTGTCACTCACTGTGTGGTTGTACCAGTGCTGCACGCGTATGGACATGCGTACCATCGGGTCATGGGGGAGTGTTGTGCTTTGTGCCGTTCCTGTACAGTTTACTGTGACCACTTGGCCGTGTCCATACTCATGCAGATCCATGAGGCAGGCGGTCCTGGTGACACCGGCGCGACGACAGGCGGCAGACTACCCGTCTGGAGCTGACCGACCACTGTTCCAGAGTCCCAGATGTCACCGGGACTCCTCGCTGTGCCTTCTACGTCTTGCAGGCGCCTTTCGGCAGACTGGGCATGAGGCCCATTTGCATGTTTTTGCATTGTATACTCGCTGTCAGTCAATGGATGCATGCATGTGACCAGTCGTTGCGTGCGTCTTTTGATTCTGCACGTCTAGGTTTATACGGCGTAGGATTCTGACATGTGTGCAAAGAGTTACGGCCAAAACAGTGGTTTCGGCCCGGTTTTAGGACAACTCTTGGACTGCCGCGTGCGACACCCGCTGTGCGCCGCGACAGGTATTTATGCCCTGGACCTGTCAGTTGTCATCTCTCTCTGTATATGCTATATTGAAGCATTCTGACACTTTGACTTGTGTCTCCTAGCCAAACCCTTGCCGTTGTGTGTACGACCTGTGACTGTCGTCACCGTCTGACTAGGCACTGACGCCCGGTCAGCGGCCGTGTTGCTAGGAAGCTTCTACGCATTTTCTCAGTTTGCTGTCTGAACGGGCTCTAGACAAGTGTTACCTGACCGCAGCGTTGGCGTCGTTTGTTTCCGTGGTCCTTTCGGTGATGTTTTCGTGACTAATGTCCTCTTTGTTCCAGGTCTTGAGCTCAGCCTCCTGTCTGTCACTGCCCTTGCCCGCATGAGCATTGAAGTTCTACACTCGCGTGGCGTTGGCACTGTCCTTTTACATCCGTCCGGTCTTGTCGTTCTGCATGCCACCGCCCAAGGCAACCTGTGGCACGTACCTCATCTGTCCTCCCCTCCCTTAGTCCCCTCCTCGTCAGTTGCCACAGGCCATGTGTTTCTCACAAGCACGATCTCTCTCTACAACACACGTCTCTTACACCACCGCCTTTGCCACGTCCAGTCTGCTGCCGAAACGCATGCTCCACACCCAGCCGGCCAAGGGCTTTGATCTGGACTCATTCCCTTGGTCGTACCCCAAAGAGTGTATTGATTGCGTTTAGGGTAAGATGCACTAATTGAAATACCCTCAGTATTTCTCCCATGCATCCGCCCGTCTGGACCTGGTCCAGTCCGATGTCATGGACCATCTCTGTACCGAGTCCGTCGGGGAGCATGGACGTTATGTTCTCACACTCACTGACGACTACTCTCCCTACCGCTAGGTCTTCTGCCTTCGGTAGAAGAGCGATGCCGCTCTTGCCAATTAGGATTGGCTTGTACGTGCGGAGCGCAAGTGTGGTCGATCTCTTCAACGTTTCGCTCCGATCACGATGGCAAAGTACATGGGATAGACCATGACTTTTCTTGCCTCCTGCGCTGTCCAACACAAGGCGTTTGCGCCTTACACACCAGCCTAAAACGGCGTCTCCAAGAAGTGGAACTGCACCATGCGGGTCGAGTCTTGCCTCTCCGATGGCTTTTACTTCGAAGCATTGGCCTAAACTGGAAAACCTAGGCAGCATGTTGAGGCAGTATGCGTTGTTGATGCAGCGTGCGGGCTTCTACGCTCCTTGCTTAAGTCTGCTGCCCCCTCAGTCTGTTGCTCTAGAGTCTAAGTCTGGAAGCTCTGGGTGTGTTACTTGGAAACGTGTGCGCTAGTATTAGCGCAAAAAAGTAGCAAAAAACTAAAAGTGACTGATTAGGATTGAAGAATGAGCAACAATGGGAGACCCCTCCAAGTTCTAGCTCCCCCCCACTAGTGTAGAAATTGTTACTCAGCTAACCAGCCAATCAAAAAATAGTCTAGGACCTATTTTTTGGCAAGCAGAGTTTTCTTAGTGAGCCGTGCCGGACGTCCGACAGCCCAAAACCCAGGCGTAGTCCGTTTTGCCTGAAATCTGGACCATACCATAATACCGCCGCTGCAAACGCAGTCACGCGGTCAGAATGAGCTACAAAAATAGTAGTAAAGAGTTATGGCTGCCCGAGCCCAGGCAGTGCCTACGACAGTCAACAATGCCAAACATGGCTATACAGCAAGAGTCATGGACCCTAGGCACCGCAAGATGTTACAGATGCAATGCCACACCCAAACACAGCGCTAGGTGCATGCAGACAGCATATGCAGTGGCAGTGACCGCCGACGGACCGACCGCCGAGGAGGCCTGCCGATGGAGCTGAGCGCATCGCCGGAGGGAGGAGGCTCCAACGACGGGTGAGTGGGCCTTAGGCTGCGTCGGCTCCACCGAGCGACACTGCAGTGGTGTCAATTGTCGTCGTCAGGTCATATGCACGCCGGTGTATACAAGTCGGGAGGAGACAACAGAGTATAATGAGAGATGCGCAAAAACCAGCACTCCCCCATGACTCACGGGCGTAGTGCACATGTGCGGGCAGAGACACAGTCAACGACCAAACTCCCACAGGCCAAGCAGAAACGGAAGCAAGGACAGAGAGAGTCACTCACAGACGCATGCCGACTGAACTCACAGCCTTCTTGAACGAGTCGCGCTTCAGTGCCTTGGTCAAGAAGTCAGCCAACTGCCGTGTTGTCTAAACCCACACGATGTTGATGCTGCTGTCATGGAACAATGAACGCATATAGTGATACTCAACGTTGATGTGCTTTGTGCGTGTGTGATGCACGCCGTCATTATCGGTGATGGCCATGACACTCTCATTGTCACGGTGCAACGTGATGGATACGACGGACTGACCCAACTTGGACAAAAGACGACGCAACCACACACTCTCACACGCGCCTGAGCCAAGAGCAATGTTCTCAACCTCAGTAGTGTTGCGTGTAACGCACCTCTGCTTGCCACTGCGCCAGGACACAACTGTGCCGCCAATAAGAAAGATCCAGCCTGTGCAGCTCTCACCGTCCGGACTGCCGGCCCAGTCACTATCGGTACAGTCCACAACGACAATAGACGGCTGACGGCGGAACATGAGACCTCATCGAGAAGTTGAGACGACATAGCGCAGTACTCGGATCGCGGCCTCATAGTGGAGGTGACGCAGCTCCTGAGATAACTGGGCTAGGAGGCTGACGGAAAAACGCGATGTCTGGGCACGTCGTCATCGCCAAGAACATCAGTGACCCGATGACTCGCAAGTACGTGGTCACATCAACTGGCTCCCCTACAACAGTTGGGTCAGGACTCTTCAGCTTCACCTGGCCATCGGGTGACATGGGTGAGGATGCGCTCGGCACGAGTGGCAGGTCCTCCGCAAAGCGAGTGGACAGTGTCTGCACATAGGCGGCCTGGTGGATGTGCAGGACGCCCTGGGAGCGATCATGCTCGAGCTCCATGCCCAGGAAAACTCTGGAATATCCAAAGTCCTTCATCTGGTGGGCGGCATGCAGTAGGTCCTTGACACGCTATTCTGATTTACGTTGTTCTGGTTTACGTCGACATAAACCAGAACAGCGGCGAAAGTCTGGCCTAGCAAACTGATAAACGGTGCGGGATCAGCGGCGCTGCGTTGGAGCCGGCCACAAAAGAACGTGCTGCTCATTTCTTGGTTCCAGTACCGAGGCGACTGCTTCAGGCCATAGAGGGCCTTGTGCAGTCGCCAGACTCTCCGAGTGCCATCGTCGAATCCTGGGGATTGCACCATGTAGAGCTCCTCACCCTCCAGTGAACCATGGAGAAAAGCGTTGCTCACATCCATCTGAGGCAGCTCCTACCCATGTTGGGCGACCAGGCTGAAGAGTGCCCGGCTAGTGGAGAACCGGCCAACTGGGGCAAAGATCTGGTCGTAACCGACCCCAGGAATCTCGGCAAACCCCTTGGCTGTAAGGCGGGCCTTGTACTTGTCCAAGGACCCGTCGGGCTTCCACTTGTGCCAAAAGATCCACTTGGCGCCAATGGCCTTCCGTCCTGGAGGAAGGTCGACGAGGTCGTACACGTGGTACTGTCGAAAAGCGGCGAGCTCATCGGCACAGGCAACGTCCCAGTGTGGGGCCTCAAGAGAGGCTCGTGCATTGCGTAAGGTGTCTGGGTCCTGCGGGCGTGTTGTGGAGCGGACTGAGAGAGCGTGTACATCTTGAGCCCCAGGTGGGATGCGCGCGAGTACAACCACGCAAGCGTGCAGATGCTCATGATGAAGCATTGCGTAGCCCAATGTGGAGCCCAGGTGAAGGTCTGCAATGATGGCCAAGGTGGTCAAGGGGAGGGCCTTGGTGTCGGGATCCCCATTCATGACCGTGGGAGTGGAGGAGACACGTGGAGCCACAGGGGGTCGAGGGGCCACGGAGCGCGGTGCGACGGTCTGCGCGCTCACCGACGGTCTGGATCGGAGGCTGCCGCCTGGGCCATGCGTGTAGCGTGGCAGGGCAGGCGATGGCACTAAGTCCGTCGGGAAAATGGAGGCGAATGGGGTTGCTGGCACGGAGGGGCCCGCGGATGTAACCGGGGCTACTTGCTTGACTGGAGCGACTGGAGCTGCTGGCCCGAAGGGGCCACCGGACGCAAATGGGGCTGCCGGTCCAAAAGGACCAGTAGACGCGACTGGGGCTGTTGGTCCCGAGGGACCAGCGGACGCAACTGGATCTGCCGGCCCGGAGGGACCAACGGATGCGACTGGGGCTGCCAGCCCGGAGGAACCAGGAGACGCGACTTGGGTTGTCGGCCCGGAGGGACGAGCGGACGCAACTGGGGTTGCTCGCCTGAAGGGACCAGCGGACATGACTGGGGTTGCCGGCCCGGAGAAACCAGCAGACGCAACTGGGGTTGCTGGCACGGAGGGACTAGCGGACCCGACCAGGACAACCGGCATGCAGGGACCAACGGACGCGACCGGGACTGCTGGACCGAAGGGGCCGATGGACACAACTGGGGCTGCTGGCTCGGAGGGACTAGCAGACGCGACTGGGACTGCTGGCTCGGAGGGACCAGTAGACGCGACTAGGACTGCGGGCTCAAAGGGACTGAGGGATGTGTCACTCGGAAGCGGCAAGACGGAGGACGGACTCACCACTCCTCCACGCGATGGGAGGAGCCAGAGCGAATGAGGTTGCGAGGAAACAGGTCCTTAAAGAAGAGGGTGTCCCGGGACTCAACGATGCAGTGTCGGGAGGGATCCTAGAAGCACAAGGCCTTGGACTGACAAGAGACACCAAGGAAGGTACAGGGATGTCCGCGGGAGGCGAGCTTGCCGCCCTACTGCGTGACGGCAGCCACACAATGGCCATGCATTCCCAGATGCGAGCCGGGTGGAGGTCACCTTGCTGACCGCACCAATGCTGGTACGGCGTGGACTGGCGAGGAAGAGGACCGTGGGGAATCCGGTTCCAGACCCAGGTCATGTAGGCCATGGCTTCAAAATAGAAGCCATCGGAGAGACCAGACTCGACACGCATGGTGCGGACGGCGACGGCGTCGGTACGGTTCCACTGTTCGGAGACACCGTTTTGGACGGGCGTGTAAGGCGCGGACGTCTGATGATGGATGCCCCGGGAGGCGAGAAAGGTTGTGGCCTCACCCATGTACTCACCACCGCGATCGGAGCAAAAACAGCGAAGAGAGTGGCTACACTTGCGCTCCACAAGGACAAGCCAGCCCTGGATGGTATGAGCGAAATCGCTCTCTTGTCGAAGGTAGAAGACCCAGCGATAGCAAGAAAGGTCATCCGTGAGGGTGAGGACATACCCTAGTGATCGTTTAATTCGACGACTGACTTTAAGCATAATTAATTTGACGAACTTTTTGCCCCATTTGAATTATTTAGGGTATACTGTTAAATTTGTTGAAAAAGGGGCGGTAGAATGTTGAATTCGATGAATGGGCTACGTGGGTTATTTTATTTTGACGAAGACACAGCGATGGCCAAACATTCAAACAAGCAATTTGAACGGTCGACTAGACCTCCTTCGCGCCATCAGAAGAAAACGAAGCGCGAGGAATCAATCCATTGACAGTTTCGGCCAATGACATCACAGATGTCGCTGCGCGTCAGCTGGTCCTTCATCACTGTATGAAATCTGCCATCTGCCTGTCCATCCACTACCATCACTGCCGTCACTGTCACTTTCTGTCAATCCCTCTTGACCATGGACCGGTTCTTGACTAAGGTTACACCAGAGGAGCAGACTCGACGCCTCATGCAAGCGCCAACTCATGGGCCCCCTCCGCGTGCCTCGATGCCCCGTTGTGCAGTCGGCCGACCACGCAAGGTTGCCCAACTGACCTTTGACCACAGCGAGGGTCCACGCCCAACACCACCGACGTACTCAACCTATCCAGATGTGTCGCCATCTCCTCCTACGCCGCTCTCTCTTCCCTCCAACGTTCCGTTGGTGATCGCTCGGGAGGGTGCACAATAGCAGAAGATTGTGGAGCCATGCACAGCACCAGCATTGACTACTCGTGTGTGGAACTATTACCCCGGAGCAGGACCGTCCTCTATCCGAGAGGACTCGGACACCATGTAGACACCTCAGCAACGCCCCTCCTCCGACGTGCCCCCCTTGTGTCATCCGCCAACTGCAGCGGAGAAGGGAAAGGGCCGTGCCGTTACCCCTCCCTCTTCCCCACCGATTCGTCCGCGGAAGCGTTTGGGTACCGGTCGTCTTGTCATCAACGACGGCTACCTCCCGGAGGGAAACAAGCCGTACTACCCTACCCCTGCAGCTGCAAACGCCACCCCTCCTAAACCACCGTTGGATTCAACATCCGACGAGTCGAATTCTNCAGCGTTGACTACACGTGTGTGGAACTATTCCCCCGGAGCAGGACCGTCCTCTATCCGAGAGGACTCGGACACCATGCGGACACCTCAGCAACGCCCCTCCTCCGATGTGCCCCCCTTGCGTCGTCCGCCAACTGCAGCGGAGAAGGGAAAGGGCCGTGCCGTTACCCCTCCCTCTTCCCCACCGATTCGTCCGCGGAAGCGTTTGGGTACCGGTCGTCTTGTCATCAACGACGGCTACCTCCCGGAGGGAAACAAGCCGTACTACCCTACCCCTGCAGCTGCAAACGCCACCCCTCCTAAACCACCGTTGGATTCAACATCCGACGAGTCGAATTCTGTAAGCAGTTTAGCGACAGCGGCCAGTCCGCCGATGACAGCACTGACACGGAATGTCTGCAGCTGTTCATTTCTCAAACCACAACTTCAGCATCCACATCGTCGTCAACATCTGTCAAACGCAGTCGATATTGCGACTGGTTTGGGAGTGGCCACTTTCAGACCATCTACAAGGCGTTATCTTTCCCATCGGCTTACGCAGCAGTGAACCACCTGAAGAAAATGTTCCGAACCCCCGACGGTTTCTGTGTTTTTCATCGACTTGCTGCCAGCACCGTGCACAGCTGGTTTGTGGAGGGTACGAAGTCTTAAAGCCGCAGTACGCTGACGCGGTCATTGCGGGGATTGCCGCTGCCCCGACAGCACCGGTGAACGAGAAAAAAAGGAAGTATGGCAACAAGGGGAAGCGGAGATGGATGGAGGACAAGCCCGACATTGTCGCAGAGATAAAACGGCGTTTAACGGAGGCTCATGATGCTGGACACGGCCTCAACAGCAAGGGAATCCATCGGGAGATTCGTGGAATTGTCGCCCTGCATGCTCCAGATGAACTGGAGCGCATGGGTTTGCGCGCGTTCAGCAGGGCATGGGTCCGGAGGTTCATCCGCGCCGAAATGGGATGGACATGGCGTTCGGCAACAACGGCTATGCAGAAGGTTCCCATGGACTGGGAGGAGCAAGTCTTGACCATGCATCGCCGCGCGG
Source organism: Penium margaritaceum (assembly GCA_023375785.1). Classification (NCBI taxonomy): domain Eukaryota; kingdom Viridiplantae; phylum Streptophyta; class Zygnematophyceae; order Desmidiales; family Peniaceae; genus Penium; species Penium margaritaceum. The sequence goes on along the minus strand of SZWC01008877.1, from coordinate 83,564 downwards.
CATGCATGGTGACGCTCTATGGCATCGTGCCATTCATGGTGCTTAACGTTGACCACACCGGCGTGCAGTTGATGCCTGCTGCTGGACACACTTACGCACCATGCGGTGCTGACGACGTCGGCATCGTTGGCCTGGAGGACAAGCGACAGATCACAGCGGTTGTGACTTCCTCCATGAACGGGTCGCTCCTACCGATGCAGCTCATTTTCGGCGGCAAGACTACACGGTGCCTGCCACGTGCCGAGAGTGCGAGTCGTCTGACGGACAACGCCTGGAACCTGACGTTCACCCCTACCCACTGGGCCAATGGCGACACTACACGCGAGTGGGTGCGCAACGTCGTGCACCCGTACTACCGGACGACATGTCGTGTGCTAGGTGTCCGTGAGGGAGAAGCACATTTGCTTCTCGTTTTGGACACCTGGCGTCCGCAGTGCTGCAGCACGTTCCAGGAGTGGCTTCGCGCAAACTTTCCATACATGCATATAGTTTACATCCCTGCAGGTTGCACATTGAAGGCACAACCTGCTGACGTTGGCATCATCCGGCCATTCAAGAACAAGCTAGAAGAACTGTTTTCTGAGTGGGGCACAAATTGATCGAGGGAGGGGGGGAGCATGCACTTGGGCATGCAAGTGCTGAAGGATGCTTCTTGTGAGTGGTTCCATTCTGCGTGGGAGTACGTGAGGGATGTAGAACCCATGGTGAAAAACGCATGGGTACGGTGCAACTTCTCGCGTGTTTTCGAGTCTGCGTTTCAGAGGGCAGCTGCACCCTTTGCCGGTGAACTTCTTTTCCACACAGATCCAGTGGTAGAGGACGACTATGTTGTGTAGTGCATGTCCATTTCTACAAAGTGATGTTCTCTTTTTCTCTCACACGACCATGACACGTCTTGCACAATGACTTTGTAACGAACAGTGGCAAGATACACAGCGAAAATATCAGTGACTGAGAAGTTATGTGCCGAAACCCAAAAACACCCAAAACAGGTGAACATTTAGTAAGCTCTTACATTTTATGTACTAAACAGAACATTGGCATGACCCCGGTGTAAGAAAATGTAGAATTCATCACTAGAACATTAAATTTGATGTTTGACTTTTGTAATCAATTTAGTGGTACTTTTAAATTTGACAAAAATTTGTTTTCGACGAAAATCGACCACAATCTAGACCATTAATATCGAGTTTAATGATCAGTAGGGTAGCAACCATGCTCGCCGACAAACTCGGTGGACAGAGGACCCATGACGTCCGAGTGGACAAGGTCGAGAAGGACGGACGCACAGGACGAAGACAAGGGGTACATGGACCGGTGCATCTTCCCCTCAGCGCAGTCAATGCACTCAGTGGCGCGCGGGAGGGGGAAAGTCTCCGGGTCAAGGCCCTTGGCCGGTTGGGTGCGCAGCATGCTGTCTACGGGGACAGAGTGGACGTGGCAGAGGCGGCTGTGCAAGAGGCCAATGTGCTGAAAGTGTACTGGTGACAAACACATGGCCTGTGGCGGCCGACGGGGAAGAGACAGAAGGAGAGGAGGAGAGGCGAGGTACATGCCACAGGTTGCCACGGGCGATGGCGTGTAGTACAACAAGACCAGAAGGACGCAACAACACCATGCCAACACCACACGAGTGCACAACGTCCATGCTCATGCAGTCAAGGGTAGTGACGGACAATAGGCTGAGCTCAGGACCAAGGACAAAGAGGATATCGGTCAGAAAGACGTCACCGGAGGGACCACGAAAATGAACGACGCCAACACCATAGACATGCAACACCTGGCCAGAGCCTGTCCGGACACCAGAGACATTGCCTACCGGATCGAGCATACTAACGGACTCACAAGAGGCCGTCATGTGATGCGTGGCCTTGGAGTCGATGTTCCAGGTCTCAGTATGGTCCTCGACCGAGGTCGCTATATCATTAACGGTCACATGGCAGCAAGAAAGGGACACAGACCCGGTGGAAGGAGGCGCGAACCGAGACTTCCAATCGTCAAGCCAAGCAATGTCGTCATGAGAAGGGATAGTGGAGACCATGAGAGAAGAAGAGACACACGAGGAAATGGAGTACGACTGTAGTTCAGTCTCAGTTATGCAGGGCTGGACAGGCGAGCAAGAAGTGATGCAACTTGTACTTCCCTAGGGAGGAGGGCGAGGCAGGCCGAGCTGGAGCGCGATGAACTGCTCCCGCTGGCGCTCACGAGAGGACAGCCTGGGAGTGTAGACGGAGTGTGGGATGAGAGCGTTGGCACCCGGGTAGAAGGATGACTGTGCTGGCGCCGACGGTTGCGGCGCTAGTGGCGGTAGGACAGGCAAGGCAACCAGAGTGGTGGAGCTGCTGGACGAGGCCGAGGTGTCAGAGCCGACAAAAGCAATAGTGGCAGAGGTGAGACGACGCTTGTGCTGGCGACGCATGGTGGCGATGACGCACTCCTCGTCCGTTGGTAGAGGGCACATGTACCACCCGTGCCCGTGCTGGCCACAGTTGTGGCAGACCGAGCCGCCACCGCTAGACCCTGTCGACGGCTGCTCCTGCTGCTGCTGACCCTTGCTTTTCTTGTTCCAACGTTTCTTCTTCCCTGACAATGATGAGGTAGATGCGGCGGGGGCGGCGACTGCAGAGGAGGTGACGGCCTCCGTGCGCTAGAGTCGGAATTCCAGACGAGATTCCCCAATCCGGAGGAAGAGCTCGTATGCCCAGGGCATGAGGGTGCCCTGGACCGCTATGGTGGAGAGGACTTCGTGAGGGTAGTGGATGAAGACGTCCGATAAGCATCGTTGGCACCGCGTTTGATGGTGAGGAGCGCGGCCAGAGGGGGTGGAGCAGAGGTCCCCAAGCGACGAAGGATGTCCTCCACCCCCTGCCAATAGGAGGTGACCGTCTCGGTCTCCCCCATGTGGAGGGAGTTGAACTCCCACAGGAGGCGGCTCGTCTCAGCCTCGTTGGATAGGCGATGGGGACGAGTGAGGATGTGCCACGCGGCTGTATGGTCTGAGGTGGCATCAGCGATGAAGTCACCTAAGAAGGGCTCGAGGGCCAGTTGGGAAGCCGGAGGGGTAACAGGGACTAAAGCACGGACGGCACGACCAACATCATAAAACCGGTCGGCCAGGGTGGCATCGTACGGCAAGGTGTAGTATGCCCACAAGCCCTCACCCTACGCCCAGATCCAGAAGCTGAGCTCCCAGCTCCGGAACTGCTCGCCGGCCTGAAGCGGTGGCGGCGGCGTCTCAAAGTCCTTTTGCCTACGGTCGGCACCCAGAGTAGGGCCAAGGACAAAAGTCACTGTCTGCCGCTGGTGCTGAGTCTAGTGTTGCGCCAGGTAGTGCGTAGTAGCAGACACAGTTGGGCTGGCGTACCCCGGAGGGGTGAAAGACGGCGGCGCACTGGGGACAGTCTGAGAGACCAACGGCTGCACTACCGTAAGCTGCTGCGTCAGGGCGGCGAGTTGCTGAAGAGTAGCAAGGGGGTCAAGGGGGTCAACGATGCTAGAGGGCTGCTACCGCTCCAGCTCCTCCTACCGCTACTGCTGTTACTGCTATAGCTTCTGCTGCTGCTGCTGCTTCTTCTGTTGCTGCTGCTACTCCTACTGTTGCTACTGCTCTTGTTGCTCCTGCTACTCCAGCTGTTGCTACTATTGCTGTTGTTGTTGCTGCTGCTACTGCTGTTGCTGCTCCTGCTATCGCTGCTACTGCTGCTACTGCTCCTATTGCTACTACAACAACTACAAGAAAGGGGGGGGAGAGGTCCTCCCAACAGAGGAGGACTCCTCCCAAGTGGGGCTACCAACCATGGTGTGATGCCCTTTTGCTTTGTTTGTTTTTTTTTTGTGAGTTGATGATGTCAGCAATGATGTCAACAGTGACGTCAGTAGTAGGATGCTCATATTAGCAGTGGCAGTTGTTGGGGCCGCTACTGTAGCTGCTGCTGCTGCTGCTACTGCTGTTGTTGCTACTACAGCTGTTGTTGCTGCTGCTGCTACTGTTGTTTGAACTGTTGTTGCTGCTGCTGCTGTTGTTGCTGCTACTACTATTGCTGTTGCTACGGTTGCAGTTGCAGCAGCAAGTGCTGCTGGTACAGGCTGCTGCTGTTGCAAGCTGCTACTACGGGCTGTTGCTGCTGCGAGCTGCTACTACGGGATGCTGCTACTGGAGGCTGCTACGAGCTGCTACTTTTGCTTGTTGTTGTTGCTGCACGCAGCTGCTGCTGGCTGCTACTGCCACTGCTTGCTGCCATTGCCTGCGGCTAACGCTGTTGCAGACTATTGCTGCTGTGTGCTGGTGCCAGTCAATACACTTGGGTGACGTTGCAGCGTGCGTCGTCGCCCGTAGGTGTTGGATGCAGCCTGCCGCTCACCTCCTCGCGTCACGCGTGGGGGTCATTACTGCCAAAACATTTCGACTGTATTTCCCCTGGCCCAGTGGCCATGGGAAAACATCTGACGCCGCCACCAGTCAGGTCAATGCTCCCGGAAAAAATCTGGCAGCATTTCCCCTGTACTGGCGCGTATGGGGGTCCGTCGGCGTTGTCTAGTACTTGTACGCTAGTCTTTTGCTGTAGTTGCTACGCTCTAGCTCTGATACCAAGCAAGAAAACCTAGGCAGTAGGTTGGGGCAGCATGCGTTGTTGATGTAGCATGCGGGCTTCCACGCTTGTTGCTTAAGTCTGCTGCCCCCTCAGTCTGCTGCTCTAGAGTCCAAGTCTGGAAGCTCTAGGTTTGTTACTCAGAACAGGCGCGCCAGTGTTAGCGCCAGAAAGCAGCTAAAAACAGAATGTGACTGATTAGGATTGAACAATGAGCAACAATGGGAGATCCCTCCAAGTTCTAGCTCCCCCCCACTAGTGTAGAACTTGTTACTCAGCTACCCAGCCATTCAGAAAGTAGTCTAGGACCTATTTTCTGGCAGGCAGGGTTTTCTCGGTGAGCCCTGCCAGACGCCCGACAGCCCAAAACCCGGGCGTCGTCCGTTTTGCCGGAAAACTGGACCATACCATAATACCGCCGCTACAAACGCAGTCGTGCGGTCACAATTAGCTACAAAAAATAGCAGTAAATAGTTATGGCTGCCCGAATCCAGGCAGTGCCTACGACAGTCAACGATGCCAAACAAGGCCATACAGCAGGAGACATGGACCCTATGCACCGCAAGATGCTACAGATGTAATACCACAGGCAGACACAGCGCTAGGTGCATGCAGACAACATCTATAGTGGCAGTGACCGCCGGCGGCCCGACCACCGAGGAGGCCTGCCGATGGAGCTCAGCGCATTGCCAGAGGGAGGAGGCTCCAGCGACGGGTGAGTGGACCGCAGCGTGCGTCGGCTCCACCGAGAGACACTCCAGCGGCGTCAAGTCTCGCCGTCAGTCATATGCACGCCGATGTACACAAGCCGGGAAGCCACAACAGAGTACAATGAGAGATGCACAAAAACCAAGAGCATACATGACCTGGTTCTGGAACCAGATTCCTCATGGACCCCTTCCCCGCCAGTCCACGCCGTACCGGCATTGGTACGGTTAGCAGTGCTGAGATGTAGTGCTCTCTCGGCACTACATCATCGAGTACTGCGATGCCCTCTTCTTTGAGGAGTTGTTTTCCCAGGACCTCGTTCGCTGCGGCTTGTTGATGTCCCTCTCGTTGCATTGGGGAGTGGTGAGTCCATCATGCTTCCTACCGCTTCAAGGCGACACATCACCTCGTCCCTCAGGGCCGGCACCCGTAGTCTTGTCCGATGGTTCCTCCGAGCCGGTACCCCCGGTTGCGTCAGCCAATCCCTCTGGCCCGGTAGCTCACGCCTCTTCCGCTAGCCCCTCTGAGCCGATAGCCCCGGTCACGTCCATTGGCCCCTTCAGGTCGGCAATCCCAGTCATGTCTGCTGGCCCCTCCGCCTCGGCAGCCCCGTCCGCGTCAGCTGGTCCCTTCGAGCCACCAGACCTGTTTGCGTCCACTGGACCCCTTGGACCGGCAGCCCGGTCGCGTCCGCTGGCCCCTTCTCCTCGGCTCTCCCGTCCGCGTCTGTTGGTCCCTCTGGGTTGGCAGACACGTCTGCGTCCACGAGCCCCTCCGGGCATGCAGCCCTCGTCGCGTCCGGTGGCCCCTCTGCGTCGGTAGCCCCGTCTGCGCCTGCTGGTCCCTCTGGGTTGGCAGACCCGTCTACGTCCACTAGTCCCTCCGGGCAAGCAGCTCCGCCCGCGTCCGCTTGTCCCTCTGTGCTAGCAATCCCGTGTGCCTCTGCTAGCACCTCGGACTCGGTGCCATTTCCTACCCTATTGCGCTACACGCATGGGCCAGGTGGTAGCCTTCAACCCAGTGTGTGAGTTAGTACGCAGACTGCCACATCGCACCCTATGGCGCCTGTGCCCCCCGTCGCTGCACGTGTCTCTCCCACTCGTACGATAGTGAGTGGGGTCCCTGGCACCAAGGACCTCTGCCTAACCACTTTGGCCATCATTGCATACCTCCACTCGAACCTCGCACTGAGCTACATCATGCTCCATGAGGAGCATCGGCATATTATCACGGCTGCACACATGCGCATCCGACTTGGAGCGCGAGATGCACACGTCCTTGTAGTCTGCACCACGGCACGCTCGGAGAACATAACCACCCTCTGTGAGGCTCGAGCCTCCCACAAGGCCGCACACGCGGAAGTTACCTATGACAGCGAGCTCGCCGATATCTGGTAGCACCATGTGTATGACCTAGTCAATCTACCTCCAGGTCAAAAGGCCATCAATGCCAAATGGGTCTTCCGGCGCAAATGGAAGCCGGATGGATCCTTAGACAAGTCCAAGGCCCGCCTCATCGTCAAGGGGTTTGCTTAGGTTGCTGGGGTTGATTACGACCAGATCTTTGTCCCGATTGGCCAATTATCCACTAATCGAGCGCTCTTCAGCCTGGCTGCTCAACATAGATGGGAGCTGCATCACATGGACGTGAGCAACGCTTTCCTCCATGGCTCGCTGGAGGGAGAAGAGCTTTACATAGTGCAGCCTCCAAGCTTCAATGATAGTACTGGAAAGGTCTGGCGGCTGCGGAAGGCCCTCTATAGCCTGAAGTAGACGCCTCGGAACTGGAACGAGGAGATTAGTCGCACGCTCCTCCGCAGCGGACTTTTGCACAGCACTGCTGACCCCGCACTATTCGTCAGTACACGAGGCCAGACCTTTGTCGTTGTCCTTGTCTGCGCCAATGATGTCCTCATAGTATCGCTAAACATGGCAGTCATTTAGCATGTCAAGGACTTACTACACGCTGCCTACCAAATAAGGGATCGCGGATGTGCCCGAGTCTTCTTGGGCATGGAGTTTGAGCATGATCGCTCCCAAGGCTTCTTACACATCCACCAGGGTGCCTATGTACAGACTGTGTCCACTTGCTTCATCGAGGACGTGTCCCTCATGCCGATCGTATCCTCACCCATGTCACCCGATGGCCATGTGAAGCTAAAGAACTCTGACCCAACCATTGTGGGAGATCCAGTTGACGTGACCACACATTTGCGACTCATCGAGTCACTGATGTTCATGGCAACGACGACACGCTCAGATATTGCATTTGCCGTTAACCTCCTAGCTCAGTTCTCTCAAGAGCCGCGTCACCTCCACTTTGAGGCAGTAATCCAAGTACTATGCTATGTCATCTTGACTCCACGTTGAGATCTTATGTTCCGCTGACAGCCGTCTATTGTCTCTGTGGGCTACACCGACAGTGACTGGGCCGGTAATCCGGATGGTAAGAGCCGCACAAGCTGGATCTTTCTGGTTAGCGGCACGACTGTGCCCTGGTGTAGTGGCAAGCAGGTGTGCATTGCACGTAGCACTACTGAGGCTATGTATGTGGCCCTTGGCTCAGGCGAATATGAGAGCGTGGTTGCATTGTCAGTTGTCCGAGCTGCGTTAGTCCGTCGCATCCATTACATTGCATTATGACAAGGGGAGTGCCTTGGCCATCAGTGACAATGACAGCGTACATCACACACACACAAAGCATATCAGTGTTGAATATCACTATGTGCATTCGTTGTTGCATGACAACATCGTTAGCATTGTATGGGCTGAGACACCACAGTAATTGACTGACTTCTTGACCAAGGCACCGAAGCGCGACTTGTTCAAGAAGGCTGTGATTTCGGTCGGCGTACGTCCGTGAGTTGCACTCTTTGTCCATGTCTACGTCTTTGCCTGCCCTGGGGGGGGTTTATCTGTTGAATATGTTGTTGTCCGTCCATGTGTACTACGCCTCTGAGTCATGGGGGAGTGTTGGTTTTTTCACACATCTCTCACAGTGCTCTGTTGTGTCCTCCTAGCTTTTGTACATCAGCGTGCAGATGACTGACAACGAGACTCAACACACCTGGTGTGTCGTCCAATGGAGTCAACATACGATGGGGACTACACGCAGTTTGCTGGAGCCTCCTCCCTCCGGTGACGTGCTCAACTCCATTCACAGCCCTCCTCGGCGGTCCGGCCGCCGGCGGTCACTGCCATTGTGGATGTTGTCTACATGCATTAGTTTTGGATCTGACTACGCCATTCCGTCTGCAGCTTCGTGCTCTGCTTAGGGTCCAAGTCTCATGCTAGCGTGGCACTATCATCACCAGGGACTAGTGTAGGCGCTGCCTGGAATTGGGTTGCCATGACTCCTCACTGTTGTTTTTCTAACTGATTCTAACCGCACGAATACGTTCGCAGCGTTGATGTTATGGTATGGTAGAGTTTTGAGGCAAAACGGATGACGCCCGGGTTTTGGGCTGTTGGCCATCGAGAAGGGCTCACCGAGAAAACTCTGTGTGCCAGAAAATAGTTTTTTTTCTGATTGGCCGGTTATCTGAGTAAAAACGTCTATAGAGCTGGGGGGGAGGTAGAACTTGGAGGGGTCTCCCATTCCTGTTCATTCTTGCTTCGTAATCAGTCATTTCCAGTTTTTAGCTGTTGTCTGACGCTCACTCTGGCGCACACGTTCTTGAGTAACAACACCAAAGCTCTCATACTCAGGCTTTGGTGCATCGGACTGAGAGGGCAACTTAAGCAACAAGCGTGGATTCCCGCATGCTGCATCAAGAACACTGTTGCCATAACCCGCTACATTAGGTATTCTAGCTGTCATTAGATGAGGGTGTGATTGAGGGAGGAGGGCGCAAATAACGGTGTTGAGTAGAGATCGAGACCGGTTTCGATCTCGACTATCTCGATTTTGTCTCGTATCATTGTCTCGAACCGCACGACACCAGACATTCTCGATTTATCTCGCGCGAGACAAGACGAGACCGACACACGTCACGTGTCGTGTGAGATCGAGACGAGAATCTCGTGCCGCACTATGATCTCGCTTTTTTTTTGTTAACTTGCCATGTGTGCCAAGGCCTTTAGAGCCAATCGCGCACTGGACCCGTCAGCACACAAAGCGGGCAGATCCAGTGTGCGCCACAGCTCAACTTCTCCTATAGCAGTAGGTTGGGGCAATAGCATTACTGATGCAGCGTGCGGGAACCCATGCTCGTTCCTGAAGCTGCCTCCTAAGTCTGCTGCAATAGAGCCCAAGCCTGAGAGCTCAAGTGTTTGTTACTCAAAACAACGTGCGCCAGAGTTAGCTCCAGACAACAGCTGAAAACTGGAAATGACTCATCAAGAACAGAGAATTAGCAATAATCGAAGACCCCTTCTAATTCTAGCTCCCCCCAAGGTCTATGGAGCTTGTAACTCGGTTTTTCAGCCAATCAGAAAACAGACCTAGTTTTTGGCAGGCACGGTTTTCTCAGTGAGCCGTGCCAGACGGTCGACAGCCAAAAACCCGGGTGTCGTCCGTTTTGCATGAAAATTGGACCATACCATAACATGCACGTTGCAAATGTAGTTGTGCGGTCAAAATCAGCTTTAAAAAAATAGATGTGAGGAGTTTTGGCTGCCCGAACCTAGGCAGCGTCTACGTAATCCTCGGTACAAATGGTGTCCAAAAATCATGAAACTTGGACACTAGGCATAACATGGTGCTGCGAACGCAACACTGCACTCAAATACGGTGCTGGACACGTGTAGACAATATATGCAATGACAATGACTGTTGGTGGCACGACTGTTGAGGAGGTCTACCGATGGAGCTGAGCACGTTGGAGGGAGGAGGCTCCAACAAAGTGTGTGTAGGCCTCAGCGTGCATCGGCTCCACCAGATGACACTCAAGGAGTGTCGCGTCTCGCCGTCAGTGATCTGCACGCAGATGTACACAAGCCGGGAGGACACAACAAAGCAAAACTGAGAGAAGTATTAAAAAACAACACTCCCCCATGACTCAAAGGTGTAGTGCACATAGGTGGGCAGAGAGTACGGAGACCAAGCGGACAAGTAGAGAGAGAGAGAACCTCACGGACGCACGCTGACCACACTCACACCCTTCCTGAACGAGTCACGCTTCGGTGCCTTGATCAAGAAGTCAGCCAATTGTCGTGCTGTCTCAACCCACACAATGCTGACGCTATTGTCATGTAACGACAAACGCACATAGTGATACTCAATATTGATGTGCGTTATGCGAGTGTGATGTATGCCGTCATTGTCAACAATGGCCATGGCACTTTCATTGTCACAGACTCTTACAAGGACGGGACTGACTAACGCAACTCAGACAACAGGCGGCGCAGCCACAGACTCTTACAAGGGCCAGAACCAAGGGCCACATACTCAACCCCAACAGTGCTGTGCGCAATCGAGCCTTGCTTGCCACTACGCCAGGAAATAGTGGTATCGCCAACAAGAAAGATCCAGCCGGTACTGTTCTTACCGTCCAGACTGTCGCCCAATCAATGTTGGTTTATCCCGTCGCCACAATGGACGGTTGTCGACGGAATACGAGGCCATGCTGTGGGGTAGGAACGTCATAACGCAATACTCGGATCGCGACCTCAAAGTGGAGGTGACACGGTCCCTGAGAGGACTATGGAAGGACATTGATGGGAAACGCAATGCCTGGACACGTCGTTGTCGCCATGAACATCAGTTACCCAATGACGCACAAATACATGATTAAAGTTACTTGCTCCCCCACCATGGCTGGATCAGAGCTTTTGAGCATCATCCGACCATGGGGCGACATGGGTGAGAATGCTCTCGACACGAGAAGCACGTTCTGAGCGAAGCGTCTGAAAATTTTCTGGACGTAGGCAGCCTGATGGACATGCAAGGTGCCCATATAGCGATCATGCTCAAGCTCCATGCTTAGCAAGACTCGGGCTGACCAGTGGTCCTTCATCTGGTATGCAGCATGTAGTAGGTCCTTGACCCGCTAGATGGCAGCTGCATCTGGCAATGTGATGAGCGGTTCAGTGCCATAGAACAGGAGAGCGATGAGGGTCTAACCTCGTGGAGAGATGAACAACGTGGGGTCGGCAGATTTGCAAAAGAGGCCGCGGCTGCGAAGCGTACGATTGATCTCCTAGTTCTAGCAGTGCGGTAACTGCTTTAGGCCATAAAGGACCTTCCGCTGCTTACAGACCTTGCTGGAGCCATCGTCAAAGCCAGGAGGTTGCACCATGTAGAGCTCCTTGCCCTCCCTTGAGCCATGGAAAAAGGTGTTGCTTAGATCCATCTGATGCAGTTCTCACCCGTGCGAGGCAACCAGGCTGAACAACGCTCGACTAGTGGAGAACCAAGCAACCGGGGTAAAGATCTAATCATAGTCAATCCCAGGGACTGAGCAAACCCCTTGGTTGTAAGACGGGCCTTGAACTTGTCTAGGGACCCGTCTAACTTCCACTTTAGCCAGAGGTTCCACTTGGTGCCAATGACCTTGCGCCCTGGGGAAGGTCAACAAGCTCACAGACTTGATGTTGCCGAATGGTGGCAAGCTTGTCGGTGCATGCACCCTCCGATTGAGCAACCTCGGGAGACACATGAGCCTCATGTAGGGTGGCTGGATCCTCTAGTTGCTCCGTGGGATGGATAGCAAGGGCGTATGAGTCCCGCGCCCCTGGTGGCATACGTGTGAGCATGGCCGCACCGCACACTGGTGCTCCTCATGGAGCAAGGAATAGGATGCAGGTCAGTGATGACTAACGTGGCCAAGCCAAGTGCCTTGGTGCGAGGGTCCCCACTCATGACTGTTTAAGTGGGTCTGACAGGAGGCAAGGAGCCTCATGGGATGATAGGGGGTCATGGCGCGAGAGGGCATGAGGAGGCGGCCTGAGTGCTCACTGTCTACCTATGTCAAAAGCTCCCGCCCGGACCACGCGTATACCATGCCAACACAGAGAGGGTATCCGGCCCTCAGGAGCTAGCAAACGTGGACAGGGCAGCCGGCCTGCAGGGGCCAGCCGACACGGACAGGACGGCCGGCGCCGAGGGGCCGACGAATACAGATGGGGCAGCTGGCAAGGACGGGCTGGCGGACACGTACGAGGCAGCCGACCTGGAGGGGCCGGCAGACATGGACAGGGCAGTCGGCCCGGAGAGGCTAGTGGACACGGACGAGATAGTCGGCCCAGAGGGGTTGGCGGACATGGATGGGGCAGCCGGCCCCGAGGGGCTGGCGGACACGAATGAAGCAACAGCCCCTGGGGGGCTAGCGGACACAAAGAGGTAGTTGGCCTGGAGGGGCTGGCGAACACAAATGGGACAACCGGCCTGGAGGGGCTGGTGGATACGGATGAGGTCAGCCGGCCCTGAGGGGTTGGCGGACTCGGACGGGGCAGCCGCCCCGGAGGGGCTGACGGACAGAGACAGGGCAATCGACCCGAAGGGGCTGGCGGACACGGACGAGACAGCCGGCCCGGAGGGGCTGGCAAACACGGATGGGGTAGCCGGCCCTGAGGGCCAAGCGGACATTGACGGGACAGCCGGCCCGGAGGGGCTGGCGGACATGGACAGAGTAGTCGGCCCGGAGGGACTGGTGGACCGCGATGGGGCAGCCGGCCCAGAGGGGCGGGTGGACACGGACCAGGGAGCCGACCCAAAGGGGCTGGCCATCATAGATGATGCAACCGGAGCAGAAGGACCCACGAGCGCAGACGATGGGACGCCCGGACGCGGCCGGACTGAGGACAGACCCACTTCCCTTCCATGTGACGGAAGGAACATCGACGCGCCGGAGCGAGACGAGGTCGCGGGAAAACCAGTCCTACAAAAAAGAGGGTGTCCCGGGACTCGACAATTCAGTGCCGGGTGGGATCCAAGAAGTGCCATGCCTCATACTGACGCGAGATGCCAAGGAAGGTGCAGGGACGGCTGCTAGGCTTCAGCTTGTTATCCTGGTGAGGGACAGGCAGCCATATGGTGGCGACGCAGCCCCAGATGTGCGCCGGACAGAGGTCGGCCCGCTCTCCACACCACTACCGGTATGGTGTGGACTGACGTGGAATGGGTTCGTGGGGAATTTGGTTCCAGACCCATGTCATGTAGGTCATGGCCTTGAAATAGGAGCCCTGTAAGAGACCAGAATCAACCCAAATGGTGTAGACGATGTCAGCCATGGCGCAGTTCCACCGCTCAGAGACGCCGTTCTGGGTTGGCATGTAAGGCGCTGACGTCTCATGATGGACGCCATAGGAGGCGAGGAAGAGTGTGGTATCCTCCAGAAACTTAACCCCGCGATCAGAACGGAAGTGGCGGAGGGGACAACCACACTCGCGTTCAGCATGAACAAGCTAGTCCCTAATGGTGGGAGCAACGTCGCTCTTCCGCCGAAAGTAGAAGACCTAGCGATATTGAGAGTAGTCATTTGTCAGTGTCCGGACGTAATGACTGTGAGCCAGAAAAACCGACAAAAGAGCCTGTGGGGTATTGGTGTTGCTACGGCTACTGCTGTTGTTGCTGTGACGACAGATGCTACTGCAGTTGTTCCTGCTACTGTTACAACTGTTACTATTGATGCTAAAGCTGTGGCAGCTGCTATTGCTGCTACTACCACGGCTACTGCTGCTGATCTTGTTGCTATTGTAGCGGCGGCAGTAGCTACTGCTGCTCCTGCAACTATTGCAGTTGTTCCAGGAAGGGGGATTCTCTAATATAGGAGGATCCCTCTCCATTCTCTGCCATGGTGTCCTTTGTTTCCCATTTTTTTGTAGCTGATGTCAACAGTGACGTGAGCAGTGACATCAGCCTAGAATGACTAACATCAACAACTGCTGCTACATTATGTGCAATGTTACTACTATAGATTTTTTTCCTTTGTTGTTGCTGACATCAGTACTGAAGGTAGCCAAGTATGGGTATCGTCAGCAACGGCTTTTGCGTGATTGCTGTAGCCAGTACTACGTCAGCTGCATAGCTGCTATTACTGCTGTTGTCGCTACTATTGCCGTCGATGCTGCTACTACTACTGCTACAACAATATTGTTGCTATTACTGTTGTTGTTGCTGCAGTTGCTCCTGGTACTCCTTTTGGTGCTGCTACTGCTAGTGGTGGTGGTGGTACTACTTCTGCTGTTGTTGCAGCTGCTAACACTTCAACAAGTAAGCTGTTGCGTGTTGCTAGTGTTGCTACAGTTGCTGTAGCTGCTTGAGCGGCTGTGGTTGCTACAACTGCTACAACAAGGCCATCTGGGGGGATGGGAGATTTTTCTTTGTGTAGTTTTTTTCTTCCTTTCATTTGTCCCTGCTCGTTGCTCACTGCAAGCTTCAAGCAGCAATCTCTGTACTCGTTGCTTGGTGCAAGCTGTGAGCAATGAGCTCGCTGCACGCTGCAAGCTACAAGCTACAAGTTGTGAGCGGGGAGCTCGCTGATCACTGATCGCTGTTTGGCGCTTACTATAAGCAGCGAGCTGTGAGAAGTTGCTACTGTTGTTGCTGTTGCTATCGAAAGTTGTTCCAGCTACTGCTGCTTGCTATTGCTGGCTATTTCTGGTTGTTGCTCACTGCTATTGTTGCTGCTGCTGGCTGCTGCTGCTAATTGCTGCCACTCCACACTTCTGCCACATCTACCGGCTGCTGCAGCTGCCCGCTTCTACCGTTGCTCCGGGCTGTTGCTGCTGCTTATTGCTATTGTACGCTACTAGTAAAGCTACCGAGTGCACCTGTTCCTTGTTGCTTGTGCTTGTTGTGTGCTGCTGCTGCCGCTGCCGTGCTGGCAGCAGCACAATCACTTTCCTAGTGTTGTCGCCATGTGCGTCAACGCTGTTCCATCGTTGGTCCTGCGTGTTGGCCGCGCGTCCACCAACGCTACCAACGTCGTGGGGTCAGTGCTGCCAAAAACATTTTGGCAGTATTTCCCCCGCAAGGCCACCTAGCGGGTAAACGCTACCAGAAAAATCGGGCAGCATTTTCCCTGCACGGGTGCAATCTGAGGACTGCCGGCGTTGACTAGACCTGTTCGGCGGTGTTTTCATGCTTCTGCTGCGCTTTGGCTCTGATACCAAGCTCAAATCCTCTTCTAGCAGCAGGTTGGGGTAGTAGCTTTGTTGATGCAGGATGCGGGAACCCACGTTCGTTGCTTAAGCTGCCCCCTTAGTATGCTGCACCAGAGCTTAAGTCTGAGAGCTCCAGTGTTTGTTACTCGGAACTGCGCACGCCAAAGTTAGCGCCAGAAAACAGCTGCAAACTGGAAATGACTGATTTAGAACTGAGGATGAGAAACAATGGGAGACGCCTCCAAATTCTAGCTCCCCCTCCCCCCAGCTTTGTAGAGCTTGTTACTCAGTCTCTAAGCCAATCAGAAAAAAGACATGTTTTCTGGCAGGCATGGTTTTCTCGATGAGCCCTTCCAGACGGCCGACAGCCCAAAACCTGGGTGTCGTCCGTTTTGCATGAAAACTGGACCATACCATAATACACACGATGCAAACACATTCGTGCGGTCAGAATTAGCTAGAAAAACAGCAATCAGGAGTTACAGCTGCCCAAACCCAGACATCGTCTACTCTAATCCCCAGTACCAACAGTGCCCAAAAATCATGAAACTTGGACCCTAGGCATAACATGGTGCTGCAAATGCAACAGTGCAGTCAAACACAGTGCAGGACACGGACAGATAGCATATGCAGTGATAGTGACTGCTGGCGGCATGACTGCCGAGAAAGTCTGCTGATGGAGCTAAGCACATTGGAGGGAGGGGACTCCAGTAAATTGCGTGTAGGCCTCAGCGTGCGTTAGCTCCACCAGATGACACTCCAGCAGCGTCGTGTCTCACCGTCAATCATCTGCACGCCGATATACACAAGCCAAGAGGATACAACAAATCAAGAATGAGAGAAGTGTGAAAAAACAACAAAGGCCTTTAGAGTCAATCACACCCTAGATCTGTCAGCATAGAAAGCGGTCGGATCCAGTGTGTGACACACACCGTTTGGAAACGATCGCGGATGGTCGACACTTAAATTACAAAACATGATGTAGTTGTTTTTTTGTAAACAAACCAATGAAGTTTTTAGTCTTCCAATAGGTTCAATTTGCACAATGTTCTTTCTCCATCGCTGACAATAGTCTTTTTGCTCTCCGTGTAATGTTTTTATCTCCACATAAGCTGGTTGCACTTGCCGGACACCCGCTTGTTCCAAAAATTCTTTGCATCTAGTTGTCGAGACATACAATTGTCAGGCGAGGTAGCAAAAGAGTGATGTCTTGTCTTTGGAATGTGGGATTTGACTTATGAAATATGTAGATTTCTCAAGAAACTAATTTCAAATCAGATTTTTTAAAACATTGTTCATAGTCAGAAGTGCAGACATCGCGAAGTGGGTGCGTTCTGATAGCTTGTCGTGTCATTTCGATCACCCCTTGCAATGGTGCAAAAAGGGGGACCGAGACAAGACCAAGACAAGCATGATGCAAATCAGTACGAGACCAAGATTTTCTTACCCTCTGTACTTGGCATAAGACATCGCATACCAAAGTGATAATAAATGAGTTTGAGATTGAGATATCTTGTCTCAATCTCGATTTAACAGGCCTAGGTGCGTGAAACGCCATTGGACTACTATTAAGGACGATCAGGATAACAGCAAATGAAGGGTTATGTTTTGGGCAGCATCGAGGGAAGCGAGGAAACAGTTCAGTGGCGTGAGATGCACACTAAGTGTGAGATGAGCAATCGCCATGGATGTGCTTCAGTTCCATAAGAAAACCGTGACAAGCGAGTCAAGGGGCAAGTGTGCGAGGGAGCGTGGGTTGAGGACCCCCACGGTCGGGTGAGCTGTGAGCCCACCTTCGACCGACGGGTTTTTTCCAAGATGCAGCTTGACCCATCCCACTAGATTTTTTTCTATGATCATGTTGTCGCCAAAAATCTTATAGCATTCTGCCTCTAGGAGTCAAACCTGGGCTTTTGTTATGTCATTCTTGGTGATCTCTGGACTCGACGCTGTTCACATGCATGCAGGCTATAGTGCTCAACGGCTATGTTGACACTCTCAGCTTCATCTTCCACATTCCTAGCACACACGAATTTTTGGGGTGGCAAGTTCACTATGACCATTTTCTCGACAACATCAAATCTGTACTTTGTCACTGTAGTTTTCAGAGCGTGTATTTCTGCATCCGTTGCTTCTTTCAGTTTGTCATTTGGCCACCCGAGTGAGCCGTACTATTGCCGGAGTACGTCTAGTTCCTGTTTGGGAGCCGGTAGCTAGTTTCTTGGACTTTCCTCTTGGTATTTTCACTCCTCTCATTGTGCTCTGTTGTGTCTTCCCGGCTTGTGTACATTGGCGTGCACATGAATGAAAGCGAGACAAGACAATTTTTGCATCATCTATAGTACCAGCTTTATTAGCTGGTACAGCAGTACTTGTAGCACCAGCTGCCCCACCTGTTCCATTGCTAGTAGTAGGATCCTCTACAACTTCTATAGATTTAGCAGCAGCAGCAACATCAGACCCATCCACACATTCTACATCCACACTTTTTACATCATATAATCATTTCCAGCTGTATCAGCTGGTATAACAGCACTTTCTCCACCAGCTACCACACTTGTTGCAGCGCCAACAATAGTGTTCTCTACAACGTCTACATCTTTCATAGGATCAGCAACATCAGTCCTCTCTACAGCGCCTACTCTACTTAAAGCATGAGATACATGAGCTGTGCCAGCTACCCTAGCAATGCCTGATGCTTTGTCCGCTTCATCTACTTCTTCACCACTAGCTGCAGCATCAAGGTCATGTGTTGCATCCAAAGGTCCATCGGCATGAGCCTCTCCTGCGGCACCTGTCTCTCTTACAGCCCCACTTGCATCAGTTGTGACAGCTCCTCCAGTAGGACAAGCTGATCCATCTTCCACTACTGTTGTGTCATGAGCATCCTCTCTAGTGATAGATTCTTCCTCTACATCACCTCCACCACCTACATGGATACCTCTGTTTGCATCAAGTACTTCAGGAGAGGGGGGAGAGGCTCCTGCCTCTCCTCCCTCTCCTGACCATCGAGCATTTGGTAGTGTCTTCTCCACCCATGCACCCTCTGAGTCTGATTACAGTGAGGCCCTGGACCCTACCAACTAGGATCTCTCGCAGTCCCCAGTAGTGTGAGGTGAGATTGACTTGCCCCTCTCTTACTACTCCAAAGCATGTGAGTGACAGGTGTTGGACAATGTATGAGTGAGTTGTGCACATGGTAGTTATATAAGCCTCATTCTCCTTTTGTTCTTGACGCTTTCGAATCTAGAGCCACTCTCACGTCTAGCCATTGTGTGATTGTTCTCCCAGGATCGTTTGAGCCAAGGGAGACTTACTAGTCTCTGCAACCGACAGTTTTGTAGCCTATTGCATGTAGGGGAAGTATAATTCTCTGGGCACAATGGTGTTTGGGTTCATGTTTCCAAGATTCACTTATTGTGGGGAAGTGTATTTATCATCCCAGCTTGTTCTCTTGTTGATAGCTCTTATAGCATAGGGGGAGTGTTGGTGTATGGGCTTTGAGCTGCCACGTAGTCTTGTGGAGAGAGAACCTCCTAGCTTGTGTTGATAGTTCTCCAATGGCTACCTTAGTCCCTGTGTGATACGTATGGTACATTCTAGCAGCTCAGTTCACATATACATGTTTCGTCGAGTTTTCTAGATGGTCGAGACCGAGGTACTTGGTGGGTTGGTACCGGTACCTCGGGAGACCTCGTTAATATACACCGCATAGTCTTTGAAAGATGGTGCACTCTTTTTGTGGTTGAGATTTGGGTACACGGTACCTCGAAAGACCCCACACTGATTTGTCTAGTCTTTGTGACCCTTTGATAGATGTGTGCAGTTTGCATGTGGCTAAGACCCGGACACCTGGTTGCCTATTTCGGTGTCTCAGGAGGCCTAAACTTGAATAGCCTGGCTAGTCGGTGGTGCTGGTGTGTCACCGTAGAGTGTGGATACATTTGGGGTACATTGCATTTTTCCCGTCAGTGGAAACCAGGGCACCCGGTTGACTATTCCGGTGCGTTGGGAGACCTCCATTGTTGTTTTCATGCTCTATGATATGCATATTCCCCGTTCGTGCCTTTTGGTGTGACGGGGATGACCGGGCCTGGTGGGCTACCTGCTAGTCCCCAGTACATTAGCCATCAGCAGGGCTCATTGTTCTCCCTCCTTCGTTCTTGATTCAATCGTTGCAGACTTAGCCAAATCTTGGCGCTGCATTTCTCTCGATCACCACCAGAGCTCATGTCTCTTACAACATGGGCCTGTACGCCCTAGACAAATGTAGCAACCAGTACCTCTTTTCTTGTCTTGCCGTTGACTCCCTTTTATGTTGTTTCTTGCTCACAAATCGATGCCTAGCTGCCGGCTACTGCTGACCTAGTCTTTCAACCTTTTGAGCCATACAATGGTAGAGGTCGTTTTTGGACTCTTCTCCATCACAGTGACATTGTCTCTGGGAACACATAACTTTGTGCCCTGGGTTACACCACCATGGCACTCGACGGGCTTGCGGTTGGCTTCATTCATCCTAGCATTGTAACTTGGTTCTCCCTCACCTTTGTGGCGTTTCACGGTGCCTTTGACACCTTAGTGGCTTGCTACGTTACTACCAAATTCACTGCCAGTGGACTTTCTCCTTTGGGACCCGATTGACAATGGTCTATGAGGCTTGTGATGCAATACATGCCTGCCTCTTGGAGACGTCTATGCAAGAGGAACTTGTGCTTTATGAGCATGGATTCTATGAATTTGTTGAATTGCAACCTGGCTAGAAGGCTGTCAATGTGTACTGGGTCATTTTGCTTGAGCTGAAGCTTGATAGTATTGTTCATCTCTACAAGGGGTTCACTCACATCCATGGTATTGACTTTGACAAGACATTTGTACTTGTAAAGCACTATACCACTGCTTGTGCTCTTCTCAGCTTGGGTCCACATCACACTTGGGATCTCGCACAGATGTATGTGAATAAAGTCTTCTTGTTGGATGGAGAAATTTGCATTGGACAGCCACTTGGATTCAGCGATGGAAACAACATGTTTTGGTAACTTTGTGAGGCCCTTTCGGACCCGAAGTTGTCACCTCACTAGTGTGACGTGGAGATTATGACCACCCTTTGGAAAAATACAATGCATTGTTTCTGAGACCACCCTCCTCGCCACATCTTATCATTCTCATTCATGTTGATGACCTCCTCGTTTCTTCAAGCCCCTCAATTGCTCAATCATTAAAGTCCCTTTTATAGCCAATCTTTTAAAAAAAAGACTTAGATCCCGCCCACGCCTTCCGTAGCATGGAGCTCGACCATGACCTTCATGCTTGCATACTTGACATACATCAAGCAATGTATGTTTGTAGCCTAGGTGAGCACTTTGCTCCCCTCCTTGCTATAATCCCCCTCCCTTAACACAAATGAAATCTATCGGCCAATGGATTCTGAACATGTCGTATGTGTCATAGTTGGAGGAGGAGCTTTGTATCACTAGTATCCTTCAAATGATTGGTCCTCTTATGTATCAAGGCCTAGACGACATGTGCTGACATTGTGTTTGATGGCAACTACTTGGCATAGTTCTCCTAAAAACCGTGTGCGTGCAATCTTGAAGCCACTCTTCATGTGGAACAGTTTGCACTCTTCACCACTCATGGGTTGGACTGTGCTACAAGGTACATCTCCACGTCGTTGTTGTAGATTACGTAGACAGCGATTGGGCACATGCTGTTATCTCCCGTATCTGGTCTAGTTACAATTTCTTGGTCGGAACACTGGTCTGTCGTTGAAGAGTGGAAAACATGGAGCTCTTGCATGAAGCTCTGGCAAGGCCTGTTATGTTGCTCCCGGCTCAGCTTTGAATGAGAGTGTTTTCGTATGATTCAGCAAATGCATTATAACAATAAAATCACCAAGGCCATCAGTGAAAACCATGGCATAAATCATTCATGCACCGACCACATAAACATTTAACACAACTCTGTTCGTGAGTGTATTACACCTAGTGTCCTGAAAACTACATGAGTAGACACACGGTCGCAGCGCGCCAACTTCTTGACCAAAGCATTCGGTTACAGTACATTCAAGTTTGATGTGCATGTTGTTGGCTTGACTCGCACGCCTCATGCAAACGACTATTCATGTTACTCCTTCCCCTCTTTAAACTTTGCCTTGTCATGTTGTCTTATGTAAGATCTTATAAGTTCACATGATTCAAATGTAAGGAGCGATCGGAATCTACACAAGACAACATTGATTGAAACTTTTCCCTGTCATGTTGTCTTGTTTAAATTCTGGTCTCTCCTTTTTTACACGTAACATTGCTCGTTTACGGGCCAGGATGGTGTTAGTATTGGTGTTAAAGTGCCAACCCTCTAGTACGATGATCATAATCCGCTGGTCTCTACTCACACACACATCTCCAAGATCACAAAGCAAAATTTTTATTGCATACACCGAGCAGCATCTAGAGGCAAGAGCTCACTCAAGCCTTTTTGGACAGTTTACATGCTGATAATGTCTCTGTAACTTGCGTAGCCAAATGATTTTTCCCATGAGCAAGCCACTTGCTCTCTGATATCCTAACATGGGATACATTCTTGATTATCCACAACGTTGGTGACATTTCCATGTACACTTTAGGATGATGCGCATTGTTGTGCATGCCTTTCTGGTTTGTGGTTGCATTGGAGAGTTGCCAGTGTTGATCTTAGTTGGGTTGTATTGTTGAAATTATCCAATATCAATTGCTTGTAGTTAGTGAAGTAGTGCGAGGGAACAATAGAGAGGGAGAGAGTGTCATGTTATGGGTTTTTTACAAGAATGCTTAAGGAGCAAATGATTGAGGAAAATTTGTTAGGTGACAATTGGGTGGAGTACGGACTTAGCCTAGTGAGCGAGCTCCACCTCGTGTATCATGCAAGAGGTGTGTTTTTTGCGACTAGAGACAGTTCGCATCATGACCCGAGCACCCAGAAACCAGCCAAAGAAACTACAAGACCAACCAAGCATGAGAAATAATCCACGTCATTCTAAATTGTACATGGGAATTCTATCGTATGAGCTTTCTACAACAACAATGTATGTGTGAAGTTACAAACGCTGCTCGCTGGCCCACTGCCACAAGCCTTGCTCTATCCAAGTGGTTGAAGACGATGAGAATGTCATAGATCTTGAGCATGTCTTTGCTTCAGATGGCCACTTGGTTTGTATGCAGCCATTTTGATTTATCACCTGCACAGACGTGTGTGTGTGGATACCAATGGACCATAAACAAGGTATTGGTAAGTCAGCATGTGAGCACCAATACCAATGCGTCTCCTGGCCCACAGACAAGAGACAACACAAGAGTCACATAAAGGGAGCGTAATGTACACCATAGAATTGTAAGAGGGAAAAGACATCCAGGCTCATACATGGGTACATGGTCATCATGTCAGACCAACTACGTGTACAACAAACTTGAATGATCTAAAGCTGAGTGCCTTGATCAAGATATCAGCCCACTGAGATCATGTGTTCAACCAAATAGCCTTCAAAATACCAGCATCAATTCATTCACAAACAAAGAGGTACTGAACATTGATGTACTTGGTGCTTGAGTGGTGCATCACGTGATTTTCAGCAATGGCCTTCGTCCTTTGGTTTTCACTGTGCAGAGTGATGTGGTAAATGGGAATGCGCAACAACAGCAAAAGACGACACAACCGGGCACTTCAACACATATCTGAGTTGAGCGCAATGTACTTAGGTTTTTTTGAGTTGTGTGTAACACAATCCTCCTTGTTTCTTTTCCAAGACACATCAGTGCCTCAACCCAAGAAGACATAGACTGATCAACTGCGTGTATCAGTGTTATGTACCCTGTCACTATCAGTGTAACCATCCACAACTATATAGTGTTGTGATCAGTAGCACAAACTAGGAGATTTTGAGAGTTCATAGCAAATGACATGTAGTGTAGCCTCAAGATGATGCTGCCATGGGCATTGAGAGAACTGGACGAGGTGGTTAATAGCAAGCACAACATCTGCGCAGGTTGTGGTTAGCAAGATTCATGAAGGAGCCAGTGACTCAAAGATAGTGAGTGATATCACCCCTATCAAGTTGAGCCACATGAGGTATTTTGAGAAGCCTATGACCAGCTGGGGCCATTGACGTGGTGGCCATTGGACTCACTACAAGCTTGGGAGAAAAACACTCACCAAGAATACAAATGTAGGCAACTTGTACACGTGTAGTGTTCGATTTGGATGGACCCTCTCAGCTCCACACCAAGAAGCACTTGAGTAGGACCAAGGTCCTTCATTTTGTAGACTTACTAAAACTGAGACTCCACAGACTACACCGCAAAGGAACTTCGAGTGGCAATGATCAAGTTATGGAATTCAACAAGGAAAACAACAAGAGGGGACGATGGAGGAGCAAGGAACAATGTGAGATCAATCACGCTGCATCGGTACCCATCCTTCTCAAGTGTGGTGATGATCTGCATGTTCCACCGGTGAGGAGACTACTTCATTCCATACAAGGCTTTGGATAGATACCAAGCTCTTGTTGGTGTACTCCATAAATTTAGGTGGTTGTACCATGTAAATCTGCTCATCAAAGTTATCGTGCAGAAATTCATTGTTCACATCCATGTGCTTGAGCTTGTAGTCATGGTGTGCCACTAGACCGAGAAGAGCACTAGCAATCATGTAGCGTCCAACAGGTGTAAATGTCTCATCAAATTCCATGCAGGGGATTTGTGAGAAACCATTGACGGTAAGGCGTACCTTGTACAAGCAACAGCACCATCTCACTTCTGTTCGATCCAAAAGACCCAAAGTACTGAGACAGCCTTGCGACCAGGAGGCAAGTCAACAAGCTTGTACAACCCATGCTCTTCTAGAGTAGTTAGCTCCTCCTTCATAGACGTCTCTCTGAGAGATGTTTCTATGGCCTCACGGGCCTCTCTCACAATTGTGGAATTAGGACCCAAATAAGAGAGGCCACTGGCGGCAAAGCAAGGAGCAGCATAGCCTACCACAGAGGTGTCGACCATATTGTAGAACTCATCAAAGATGAGAGAGTATCCGAGAGCTGTACCAGAGTGCATGATACCAACATAACGATCATCCTAGGCACTCAGGACAGGGTCACCCAACACAACGCCACTATGGAAAGGAAGGGCACAAAGCCGGCCCCCACGAGCATAAGGCTTGGAGGAAGGGAGAACAAGACCGGCAGGATCGCCCACAGAAGAAGCCATGGGAAACTAAGTAGAATGAAATAGAGGGACTGGTAAAGAAAAAGAGAACTAGTCAGGAGACGGATGAAGATGAGAGGGAGGAGCAGACGGAACACAAGTCGGGGAAGACGAGGCAAAGAAAATGGAGGCACCATAAGAGTCTTCGTCGGATGAAACAGATGGTCAAGCACTTGATTCTTTGATGCTTTCAGAGTGCACAACACCATGAACTCCATTGCCCTGATCAAAGGAGGTAACCGGAATGACCAAAGGAGAGATGCCCATCCCCCCAAAACAAGGAAGTAGGACAAGGGTGGCGACAAAGATAAGAGGATGAAAACCGTGCTCAAAGGAAATTTCAAAAAAAGACTCAAGGACATGATACCAAGAGGGATCCTATAACCGCCAGGTTTTGGACTAGGAGGAGATATTGAGAGGCATCCTAAAACCCCCAGGCTTTGGACTATATGGAGATAGAGAGACAACCCTGACTAGAGATTTTTCCATCATGCATATCAGGAGGGAGCCAGATAGCAACAACACATCCCCTGACACGAAAAAGGCTCAAAGAGGCACAGGACCTAGTCCAATACTAGAAAGGTATGTTTTCATGAGGAAGAGGGTCATGGGGAACTTGGTTCCACGCTTAGGTCATGGAAGATAATGCCTTGAAGGAAAAGCGAGGGAGAAGATCTGGCTCAACAAAGGGAGGCGAAACTCCATCAACAATGGCAACATTCCACTTTCTTAATGTGTACGGAGCAAAGGAATCCATGCAAACCCAATGAGATGTAAGAAAACAAGATATTGGACCCAATACGTCAACACCATGATCAGAGCAGAACACACACCATTGAAAACAACATGTACGCTCGGCTTGAGGAAGCCACTCGTCAAGCAAGTCAAAAAAATCACTCTTCTCAGGCAAAACAAAAATCCAAGAAAATTTGCAAGAAATCATCATTCAGACTTAAAACATAATCGCCAAGACCACAAAGAAAGTCATGAGGGAGAGGACCTATGGCGTCAGCGTGGAAAAGCTCGTGGAGATGGGAGGTGGTGTGGCCAGAGGTTGAGAAGGAGAGCAATGTACCTTGCCCTAAGGTAATCGGACGAATACGAAGATGCAAAGGTGGCAAGATCAATACCATTAGCAAGGCGAATGCGTAGGAGGTTCTTAATGGCAGTGGTATGAATGTGATAGAGACGGCGATGTTGGACACGTGTGCTAAGGAGACAGCAATAGTGCAATACTGAAGAGTGAAGATCCAGTGGAAGACAAGGAAAGAGACAATGGAACACTGAATAGACGGTTGCAATGAAATTTACAGTGCACAACACGACCAAAGGACTGCAAGATGTCGGTACCAACACCACGGCTTGATACGAAGCCCATACCCTTGTCATCAAGGATTGTCATGGAATCCAGGCTAACCTCAAGATCAAGCATATGCAGAACATCCAACAAAAGTAATTCCCACCTAGCGCAAAACAAATGAATAACACCCACACCCTGGATGGATTACAACTCACATGAGCCAGTGTAGAAGAAACGCACGGAACCAATAGGACCAAGGGGGAAAAACGACGAGTGACAGAAGGTCATATGATGCATGGTGCTAGATTTAATGAGCCAGAAATTGGAGGATAAGCAATTCGATGGCAAGACGCGTGAGACGGCAACTGTGCCAATTGCAAGACAAGAGAACTCACCGAAAAAAGCAAGGCAACAAGGGAGGGAGGTAGATTACTTGTGCTTGATCCAAGGAGTACCGCTAGGCAAGGTTGCCAAAGAGATTGCACCCCAAAGCTGAGAGTCAACCTAACAGATATGAGGGGATGTACTATCCAAAACAATAACACCTCCCTTATTCCAAATAGAGAGTATGTTAGTGAAAGTTTTCTCGAGGTTGTGTCCCAGCACACGATGGTCATCTCAGTGATCCTCAATGTAGTAGTCACTATGAGAGCAACCAACAGCATGCAACTAGGAGAGAGGTGCATAGTTGGGAGCTACATGAGGGGACAAAACCACCCGGATTTAATAGTGCTAGAGAGATGAGCAACAACATAGTCGAGGTAAAAAGTAGGTACAGGAGATAAAAAAATACTTGTGGAAGTGGACGTAGAAGAAGGTCTAACTGGGGATGAAATCGAGGACCTTGGTGGAAAGACCAGACACTAGGGTAGTATTTGTCCATCGTGCACGCATCGCGGCATCCACGATTGCATCATCTAACGTATGAGGGTAACTCCAGACAGAGTGGGCAGTCTGGCCACAAATTCAGCAAGTGGTGACGAGGAAAGTAGATAAAGAAGAGAGTGACCCCAACCTTTTCCCCCACGACTCTCACCGTTTTCAACACGAGCACCATGACCTCCACTCCCACAACCATGGCTGGCACCAAGGGCAACGTAAGAACCACCAACAAAGGAGAAGGCGGATGTAGCATTCGAGAAGGAGGAAGAACTAGTGAATGGTGTCATGGCACTGGAAACAGCAATAATAGTAAAGTGATGCAAGTGCTTGTTTTGCCGGTTGCTCCACAAGTTAGCAAGACATGCAATTGTGAACTCATAGAGTGCACCAATGCCAGGAGGGGCACCAGCAATAACATGATGAGATGTCAAGTGCTCAAGCTCACCAAGGACAACATAGAGAAAAAGGTGAAAGAGGTTAGGGATAAGACCAATGAAGATGCAGAGACATGTAGAGAGCTTTCCAGGCACAGTCTTATCCAAATCATGAAGGAGTATTAGGCTGCGGGCCCATTACTCGTCGGTTCTCTCATGAGCAGGCATGTGAAGGTGGTTGAGCTGGACTATGACAGCATACTGGGCTGCAAGATCTAAGACGGTGTTACGACAGCGAATGAGTGTGAATACACCAATGAGGTTCGTAGTAGTTCCAGGATCTGGTCCATCGTTAAACTTGCCTATGTCCTTATTGAGGTTGTCATGACCAACAGTGACAAGAGCGTGGAAAGCATACGCGGACTCAGCAGGTGGAGGAATGTAAGAATCAAGAGCTTTGGAATCAGGTGGATAGTAGTAACTCCAGGATAACTCACCTTGCATCCATCTACTAAAACATACCTCCCAATAGGAGAAGGTAATCTTGTCGGGAAAACGCGGTGGCACATTGTCAAAGTCAAGTTGGCAAAAAATAGGCAAAAGAGCACAAACAAGAGTCGTTACTACAGTGGAGGGGTTTGCAATAACCCATGTATAAGTGGCACCAAAGGGGGTTGAGCCAGTAGCACCCCTTGTACCAATACTGCTTGCAATGCCAGTAATGCTATTATTACCTCCAGTGCTAGCAATAGCAGTACTAGTGGTTGATTTGTGTGAAGTAATGAGATGCTACATAAGAAGACCAGCCACTACTTTAGCATGCTCAATCTATGAGTTATCAACATCACACCGATGACTCTTAGCAAGCTCAAGTGCCAGGCGAGCCTAATGAAGTTGATCATGGACCTCTTCAATGGATGCTTCATGATCAAGCATGATAGAGGGAAAGAAGAGGAGGATGGATATTCAAAAAATACTCAACAGATACACTCTCAGCTCGGTGCTCGTGGAAAGGTGTAGAACAAGGACGGTGAGCAAATGACGATGTCACAAAGACCTGTAGCGGAGTCCATAGGAAGACAACAACACTATGCAAGACCATCAATGAAGGGATTACAGAAAGGAAAATGCTTACCTTGTTAAGGACGAAACAAGAGGATGAAGAGTGGAGGCAATACAAAAGTAGGACATTTAGAAAATATAGAGATCCATGATGCACCTGAGACTATAAGGCATGGAAAGTCAGTTAGTGATGCCATGGAGACTACTGTCATTACTACACACACTGCAATCAGGGTAAAGACACTACCTATGGTGGGAGAGATAGTTGTTGTGGTGAAGACAATGAAAAAGAGGGCTCTAGCTTGAATGGACGGAACAGAAGAGGTAGACGTGGCTATTGTAGATGCAACTGTAACAAAAGATACAACTATTGTCAAGATCTGTGTATCAAAATTTACCACGGCTCCTACAAGTGGTCAAACCGTAAAGGTTGCTGTATGGACTCCTCGGCACACCCACCAGCCATGGTAGCCAGTGCAAAAGTAGCTGCAAACGTGGATCATGCATAGCAAGAGCGTAGTACAAGAGGGGCTGACGGCCACTACAACAGTGAGACCCTCACGCATAAGGGGGATTGTAACAGCCTCATCCACTGATACAAGAGGTGGCTACGGCCGCTGTTGTGATGGCTTACTGTGATGTGACTACCAATGTGACTACAACAATTGTTGTAGTGCATGTGACTATCGCGATTGTGACAATGACAAAGCATGGTGGTAGCAATACACCACCAGCGGGAGGGATAATAGGGGCATTGGGAAGTCTCACCAATGGTCAACGCATACTAGGAAAGTCGTCGAAGCCGCTTGTTGGGATGTCATCGGCCGTGTAGACTTGGCTACCAATATCCTCTTGTTCGTAATTTTATGTTTCGACAACCTCGTTCTGATTGTACCTCGCCGACACTTGCATGTGACATTGGCGTAGGCAACTCTATTCCACGTCCACCGGTTGATTTCTCTTCCACTCTGCCACATGGTAATCGTTGCCGGCAACCTCCTCCTCATCAGATGGAATGTAGATCGGTGAAAATCTGATGGTCATGTCATAATGGCAGCACTAATAATGACAACAAGAAAGGAGAGCCCATCGATGTAGGCGAGATTCAATTGGTGCTGCTGACCATCATGACCCAATAATGCTAGCCAATACAATGGTAGTGATGGTTGCTAGCACTGTGACAGGGGTCGGGGTGAAACCGAGGGAGGCAATGAACTTGGTCACTGCTATGGGCGGTGATGACGGTTGTCAAGATGGTAGAACTGACAAGGAATATCGTTGAGATGAGAGCCAAGAGGAAAGATGCATATAGGGCTGCTACCTGTGCTGTTGAGGTTGAGACCATTATGGTTGATGCCACTACCATGGCAGTGGCCATGATAAGAATCGAGGCAGTGGCTACCAAATGGCAAAAGCAGCAGTTACAGCTGAATTCATATAGATGTGGTAGAAGCAAGAGGTAACTGTAGCTGTTGTTGATGTTTTAAAGTGATAGCAATGACGGAGCTCACACAGGAGGCAAATCAGAGTAGCATCTGGAGGATGCATGACCAAGAGAGGTTGGAGTCTCAAGAGGAATAAGGAGAGGGAGGAGGTCAAAGTGTGGGCTTGAAGATTTTGCTCAAAGAAGAGGGGCATCCTCAGCTCCCAATGATCGGTCTCCATCCTCGTCGCACGAAATTGGCGACAAATACGGGATGGTGAGCTCTGCCCTCACAGTGCTCTAGTGGAGAGAGATGGAGAGAGTGTGGTGCCATGGATTTGTTGCAAGCTAGGAAAAAACAAGTGAGAAACAAGTGTTATGTCACAATTGGTTGGAGCGAGGACTTAGGTCGGTGAGCGAGTCCCACCTCGCGTATCACACATCAAGTGTGTTTGCCGCAATCTCTGGGGTCAAGCCGGACCTCATCGGAATGAATCCAAGAGCGACTGTTGCCAAAAACATCCGGAAGCATGAACTCAGCAAGATCTACACTCGGGCACTGACCTAAGCAATCACAAGAACAACCAGGCATGCATAAGCATCCAAATCAGCTAATACTTAATGTATGCAAGTAACCAAGTGGTCTTTCTACAACAAGTATGTATGTAAGAACTTTCAAGAGCTATTGGCTGGCTCATTGGCATGAGTCCTATGCTATCCAAGTGGCTGAAGACGATAAGAGCACCATAGATCATGATGATGTCATTGCTTCAGTGGGACCTTGGTTGGCGAGCACAAAATCATGTTGATCTAGTCTCTTGCACAGACATGCATGTTGGTGTGTGTGTGTGTGTGTGTGTGTGTGTGTATGTGTGTGTGTGTGTGTGTATGTGTGTGTGTGTGTGTGTGTGTGTGTGTGTGTGTGTGTGTATGTGTGTGTGTGTGTGTGTGTGTGGAGATCACTTGACAGTAAATAGTGTATTGGTAAGTCAACACTTGAGCAAAAAAGCTAGGACTTGCTCTCCATTTATTTCGAGAGGTGTGGCTTGACCCCAAGGGTGGCAACGGTCACACTTTCTGTGTGGTGCACAAGGTGGGACTCACTTCACCATGATAAGACCTCACTCCACCTAAACACTTGGTAACTTATTCCATTGTAAGTGTGAGCCTCATAAAATCCATGGCGTTATTGACTTGCTCGTTCCCTCATGCTTTATCCCTCATGGTTTTCCACCAACTGCAGGGAGAGACTGGTTAGATCAGCGTGCCTTGACCACAACTATAAAGAAATGGAAATATGCATCAGATGGTTCTTATTTTCATGTTGCATGTAAGGCTTTAATGACACAAAGACACTTCCCCATGGTTTTGCCATTGATGATATCCCTAGAGACTAAAAAGTGTTGATGGTGAAGAGTAATCAAGTCCACATACTTGGTGGAGTGATACAAAGCGAACACGTTACAATGGTCATCTAAGTGTAAAGTGCACGTGAACAAGAAAGATGGTGAGGACCAATAAGTGATGGTTGGTTTTTGGAAAATCATAGACTCGGGCCACACAACCCAAGAAAAAGACAGTCACTTGGCCTAGGCAAACTGCTAGTGATGGGTTGATCAGAGGTCACACAAAAGGCCAGTTGAACCACCAACCAACCATTGAGGCTCAACACAATATCAATTGCATGGGACAGCCGAGTCGGATACCATGTGTACTAGAAGAAAGTCGGACTTGAGAAGCTCTAACAAGGACTGCTAGCATTGGTGAAACCTGTCAAGGCCTCCATCATGGCTCCTCAACCCCATTCCCCATTTCACACTTGTATTCGAGTGTCACGTGTAGCTAACCATTGTAGTCGCAGCTTGAAACCGATGTAGCTCCCCAAACATCAAACGCTTAGAAGTGAGTGCTGGTAGGCTTAAGGTTGTTGAATGTCACAAGCGACTCGTACATCAGCATGTAGGATATGAGTGGAGCCTGTGCTCGCTGGGTTAGAAAAGACATCTGCCACAACAAGAATGGTTCTTGAGAGGATGAAAAATCAGACAATAAACAAGCAAAGCGGTTATCCTCGAAGCAAAGAAGAGAGATGGGTAGGCCCATCATTACCTTGCTTTGTGTTGTGCGGAATAAAAATTATATACTTACATATGTATATTTATCTTATCTATGTATCAAAATTCAAAAATCTATGTGTATCACAAGTCATGAGTGGAATGGTGCAGTCTAGTCGTTATGTCACGCCTTATCATGGCATATTTCACTAAATTTATATTTTATGTAGCGATTATTTCAAAAATTTTGACTAATTATTTTTACATCCAAGGATTTTCTAGAATATCCTTGTCGTAATGTATTGCACCTGTCTATCACAGTATTTTTTTTGGCCGGGTACAAGAGATTACCCTTTAGATCGTCCTTTGGCTCTGGTATCCTGGAAAGAGTTGTAAGGCCACCTTACGCCTGATGTGATGCTCCCCTTCCGACGTCCGGCTAGTCGCCGCCGCCATCCCGTTTGTGGCTCCTATCCCACCCGGTTTCCTGGGTTTGTACGCTTTCTCCTCCTAACCCTTTTCCCGCCGGTCCATCCCGCCTCCGTGGCCGTCAGAACGCTTGTTCGACCGGTTCCACGTTTCCTCTCTATGGCGGCCGTCATCGATCGTTCGTTACGACATGTACAGCCCCTTCACATAGTGCGTTGCAGCCGTCGATAGTTGTTGACGGCGGAAACGAGCGGCCGCCGGGATAAACGGGCGATCTTTCGCACTCCCAGCTGAAGCCGCAGGCCCGCCCTCTCGAGGGGCAGGGATTTGCGGCGTACGACCAGCTGCTGGCGTGCTGGCAGACCGACTCTGCCTGCTGCCTAGGAACTGCCGCCCGGCGAGCTGACGAAAGTTCGCGAACCGCTGAGGGAGGAACATGCCCGCATCTGCGATTATCGCCTGCCTGTCGCATGTCCGGGCGTAGTCAACTTCTACCAGATGTGACCTTGCTGCTGCGAGTTGCTGTGTCTATCCCACCACGAATTTCCAGCCGGCATAGATGTTTAATGGCATGCTGCACTGCTTTCGCGCGTTTCGGCCGAGGTCTACTGCGTTAGGGCTATCGCTGCTCCGACAGAGGCAGGTCCTGGGGATTGCAGGCCAGACGAGTGAGCCCTCTGGAGTAAAACCATCCAACACATCATTTTGTTGCTCTCCGCGCGCCTCAGCCAAACGAGGCTGCGCTTACGCTCTCAGCGATCTCCACGCCTTCATCCCATCCACTACCACGGAGTGCGACGTGCACCAGCTTTCTAAGGTGGGGCTCCAGGCAACGTCTTGTCCTGTTGCCGTCCATATATGTCGTCCTTGCCATCGCCTCTTCACGCAGGGTGGAAGGCTGCATGGTCGGGGTTTTGAACTACTCGTGTATCAGTCAGCCTCAAGCTCAGGGGTTGTGTGCAGAGACTGGCAGCAACTCGACTGTCCTCAATTTTACTTATTGCCGCCGTTTTGAGGTTTTACCTGAAGTACCCTAGCTGGGAAGAATCCCGTAGGGTTGTGACCTCATCTCTCCTCTCTCTCTCTCTCTCTCTCTCTCTCTCTCTCTCTTTCTC
>SZWC01008877.1:23595-40415 GCA_023375785.1 Penium margaritaceum | reverse complement strand
GAGGAGGAGGAGGGGGAGGAGGAGGAGGGGGAGAAGGAAGAGGAGGAGGTGTGACACAGCCGCCTCTGCTGCCCCTGCTTCCTCTACCCCCAACCCACACTTTGGGCCTGAGGCGCACTCGACAGAGCTGGCAGCATCCGCGCTGGAAAGCCGCCAGCCACATTGCCACAGCCACCACGTCGTACTGCCGCCCCTCATCCATGTGCACCATCGCACTCGTCAGGAACGACAGAGGGAGAGGGCTCAGCACTCCGTGCGCTTGCTGGCCCTGCAACCGCTGCTCATGCTGCTGCTGCTGCTGCTGCTGCAGCAGCAGCACCGCTTCCTCCCCCTCGTCCTCCGTCTCGTCCTCCTCATTCTCTTCCTCCACTGCCGTCAGCGCCCGCGCCTTCACCCACTTCAGCTCAAGGCACTCGTGCGATTGCTCCTGCCGCTTCCCCTTCCCCTGCTCCTGCCCCCGCTCCTGCCACGGCTCCTCCTGATTCTGCTGCTGATGCTGCTGCTGCTGCTCAGGAAGCTGGAGCTGATTTTTCCGATGCTGATCCTGCTGCAGTTGTTGCTCCTGCTGCTGCTGCGGCTGCGGCTGCTGCTGCTGCCGCTGCTGCTGCTTCTGCCATTCCTGCAGCTGCTGGTGGTGCTGGTGCTGATGCTGCTGCTGTTGGTTGCGGTCCATATACGGAGCATCCCCGAACCACCGAGTACAGTGCGATGGAAAATCTCCCCTTGGTGCAACTTTCTCCGCTGACGACTCTGGCTCTGAACCCCAGTGCGTGCTGCATGGAGCACCCCACCTGCCCATGGCCCCGTCCTGTACGTTTGCTGCTGCTGCTGCTGCTGATGATGATGCTCCTGCTGCTCCTGTTGTTGCTGCCGGTGTCGCCTGCACGCGCCGAACATTTCCAGGCGGTTTGCTGCCCACGTCGGAGCCCGAACATCTGCCGGTCCCAGAGGCTGTTGCTACCGCTGGTTCTGCTCCTGCTGCTGCTGCCCCAGCCCCAGCAGCAGTTTCTCCTGCAGCAGCAGCGGAAACGCACGAGGTACCATGATCGAGCAGCAGCAGTTCGAAGCCAGGGCGCATGGGACTGCCGTCCCCTTCCCGACGCTGCGGGCTCATGGTGGGGACAACGGCTGCATCTGCTGAAGCCAAAGTAGGGGCCCCCTCTGCTGCAGAGTGATGTTCAGAACTGCTACGACAGCAAGCTGTGGAGGCAGAACCCCTGCTTCTGCTTCGGCGTAGGGACGGGGAGGCAGGGCAGGACGTGTTTCGTGAGCAGAGGCAAGACGTTGGGTTGACTGGCTTGAGTTGCAATCGGGCTGGTGTTGCTGCTAAGCTCATGCCACCCCCAACGGATGCTAGAATTGGTGGCGACGGATTGCACTTCGCACAGAACGGCTTCTGTGAACCATACTGCAGCTGCTGCCACTGCTGCGGTAGTGGTTGCTGATGGAGGTGGTGTTGGTGCAACTGGGTACAGTGATGGTTGCTGTGCTGTGGCTAGAATCACCAGAGACGGCACTGCTGATTTCAGACAAGGAAAAGCAGAAGATGGAAGCAGAGAGCTCCCAGTGGCTGCTGCTGCTGCTGCTGCTGCTTGTTCCACTGCTGCTGCTGCTGCTCCTTCCACTGCTGCTGCTGCTGCTCCTTCCACTGCTGCTGCTGCTGCTGCTACAGCCCATGCGGTTGCTAGTGACGCCCGGCACTCATTGAGAATGGGGTGGGCATGCGTCGATGGCGACGACGGAAATCCATTGAGCCGTGGTGTGGCATGGACGAACAGGATGAGCAGCTTGGATTGGAGGGCAGTGCCAGAAAGCGGGGCAAGGTGGCCAGGGAAGGAGGAGGGAGGGGAGGGAGGGAGGGAAGGAGGGAAGGAGGGAGGGAGGACGGGAGGGAGGGAGCAAGGAGGGAAGGAGAGTGAGGAGTAGGGAGGAAGCAGATGGTTTGAGAGACGTGCCACTGCTTGGCACAGGATGCGTTAGAAATGTCCAGGGGAAAGAGTGCGGAGTGGGAGGAGGAGGAGGAGGAGGAGGAGGAGGAGGAGGANGAGAGAGTTTTAGTTTCTGTCGTCGGCTGTGCGCTGGCGTGGCGGGCCCGTGCGAACGAATGCGCGAGTGGGCGAGTGCGCGGAAGTGCGGAACACGCTCAACAGGTCAACAATGGCGCGGAACGCGGGAGAGTGTGCGACAGCCTTAGACTAGGCCATCACCTGCTCGGGAGAGTGAGGGAGGCTTGGGAGACTACGGGAGTCGTGGAGGAAGATGATTCCTCTCGCAGGCGCTTTGGAACTTTCTTTTAAAAAAAAAAAAAATTCTTGGCGACCTCGCAAGGAAGCCTCACCTTTCGGGCCTGTTGTGCCTAAACGTCGGACGAATGGTGGCCAAGCGGGGGAGGGGGGTGGGGGAGAGGGAGACCGGGAACTGCAGTCAATGGGAGGCGCTAGGGGTGAGCTGGTCCTGTGTTTTGGGCGACGGAAGCGCGGCGGCGAAGCGCCATGGGTTTGCCCACCTCGGTTTTCCACGGCGGTTGCGGATGTGCGCCGTGGTGCGTTGTGCAACTTGCGCGGTGCAAAGCCGCCATGGCCGAACGGCCGTCGGACAATCGGTGATGGCGTCGCGTTGTGGTCGAGGCAAGCTCACAAGCGATGCGGTTGCAATGGTCGCGATGATCTGGAGCATGCGTGGGAACCAGCGCGGTGGGTCATGAGCTCCGATCCGAATTTACGGTTTCATGTTTCTTGTGGGGCACCTAGTGAGAAATTGGATGCTCGCTCTTTTTTTTGGTTGGCTGAAGAGACGCGCAACTCGAAACAAGTGCGGAGGTGCAGTCCACCGACCATTGAAAAAATACAAATCGGCAATCGGAGAGCACCTGGAAAGAGCCGCTCGGCAAGGACACCCGAAAAGGATGCGAGGAGTCGCTGGAGAAAACTGTGACCAGATCTTTTGAGCATCGCAGAGCTGTGTGGATCGACTGGGCGACGAGCATGTGTGTTTGTGTGTGTGTGTGTGTGTGAAAGCACAGTGAGACGCATGCGCGGCACGTGAAGAGTTCTGCTTGCCAGTTAAACGGTTCGGCCGGCGAACTGGTTTCATCGACGCTGCCAAACACCTTATAACTGCGAACCAAAGCAAGAACACAAACGCTACTGCAGAAGCGTTTGCGTTGCTTACCTTTCTGTCCGGAATGAGGCTTTTGACGATAGATAGATAGATAGATTATTATGTTTATCGTCGCTACCCCTCCACGGGGAATGGACGGTGGCACAGAGCCACATGTGACAGTGAGAGTCAGGAGGGACATCCACACACGACAAAGGCTTTTGACGCGCACAACTTCGTTTGCAAACGGCTCAGACCACCCATTGAGCAACACAATCCTATCGCAAAGATCCTTGTTTCCAGTTTTAACAACAACCAAGCCAGTATTCAATGTGAAGCTAACAACAAGGCTAATCAAAACAGAGTACATTTTGAGAATGGACGTAATACCAGGTCGAAAATTAAGATGAAACTGGTCCAAAACAATTTTCAAAGAAATTAATTGTGTCCCATAACATACTTGAACAACAAGTGTCTAATCAATATCAGATAACAACTCAAGATGAAACTAATCCTTAAAAACCGCCTTGGGAAATTGATTGTTTCCCATAACACAAATGTATAATTCTCTATAACTTCTCCTATCTCATTACAAAAAGACGTAATAACATCAAAAGGGTTCAGATCAGAGGGATTTCTAATTGAATTTCTTTTCGTAAGAGGCATGAAAAACCCCAACCTTTAACCACCAACGGAAATGGATTAAACTCAAAGGTGATGTTACTAAAAAAAAATTAAAACTAAAATGCACCTCAAATATTTCTAGTTGACCCATGTAAGATTTATGATTCATGAGTCTTATGGATCCCATATAAAGAAAGGCAAGGCTACAAATTTCAAAACAAATCTTTACAAAACTTTCAACTCATATTTAAAAACATTTTTTATAAGCATGTGCTCATTCAATTCGTTAGAAATTCTTAATTAAATTTAGAAGATACCTTTTGTTTCTTTTCTCATGATAAGGTGAAACCATATGTGCGAATTCTACATGAAAACTCCTAATTGCCAAAAAAAACTATTCTAAGGTAAATTTCGTGAAACTTTTCCAAACTTTTCCATGAAATCTATGATGGTTTATGATTGTGACAGTAAAATTCAATAATTGTTTTCCGTCAGCTTTTCTTACTTCTCTTCTTTCTTTTTCATAAGCGATGTTTGTGTGGTTGACAAATGCATTATGAATTTGATTCTCACATCAAATTAAAAACTTAAAAAATTTCTAATTGAATCAAAATTATGTATTATTCAATCTAAACAAACTTGTTCACGTGTCCGTATTACTAATGTATCATGATCTTGGTTGTAACTACCCTGCTATTCAATGAAGCCATTGTTTAACATAATTTATGACTTGTATTCTTATTTCGATTTGTAAACAACTAATCCATTCTTTGCAAAATAAATAAATTCACCTTACAAAGTGATATTGACGTTTTTTTCATCCTTTATACGGTCCCACTTGACCCCATTTATCAATTTGCTATTGTGAATGATATTTTTGAGAATGAAAAACAGGTATTTTTGTGGTCACTCGCAGACACGCAATTCATTTATATATTTTCTTACATCCTTGAGTGTTGAACCCCCAAGGGTAATAAATAAAACGTTTTCATTTGGGTAAGATAATATCCAACTTGTATCCAAAGAAAGGAATGTGTGGTCCCCCAAAATTGTTTACGAAAAAACATCTTAAAGTGGTAAGGTAATGTATGTGAGACAAGAAACACAAAATTTCACACAATCAGAACATGACTAAACATTTAACTATTGAAACATAAAATGAAGTCTATATCTAAATCATTAATGAATTAAAACATAATACTATGTTTTCCCACCATTTGTGAGTTTTTACCCCTTTTAACACTACCTCATGTAAGAGAAGAATATGTATACTTAACTTTCTATCATTAACAAATTTTCATTGTCAAATGAAAATTTTAAGAGTTGAAAAGGCAATGAACATTGGTGCAGTGATAATGTATCCACAAAATTCTTCATCTATATTGCCATATCCATATTTTACACATTGACCACGTCATTTCCAGATGGGCAAACTTGTCCGAGGTGACGACACGATTAGTCGCCACGATATCCGACGCAAATGTTGACATTGGGGTATGACGAGCACTTAGTTTCAGAAGCAACCTCTTAAAGATGGGACGGTATGCAATGACCTTAAGATTGATCTGTCGGTAAATTGTGTCACCATCAAGCTCAAACGTAACATGAATGACTCACCTCATAAGCCTCCTTAACGGCGAGCTTTGGCGAGGTGCTATTTTCTCCTAACAATACCTTTTTGCATTGACTCCAAAGGATGTTTTATGTGGGTTATGACCTTGGCAATGCACAATGAAATAGAACCTTTGCACTGAAAACTTTGAATCGACCCTTGGAAATAAACCACGAACAAACAGTTGCGAGAAAAAAATAAAATGTCTACAGCCAAAATCGCTGGGCGTCAACATGACCGTCGAGCCATTCAGGTTAGCTTATAACTTTGACCAACTTTGTTATGTTTGAGCTTCCGATGGGTCTCGAATCAGATAGGCTCGATTGCTCGTCGTACTTGAGTGACCCATCACCTCGCACAATGATTGAGCCAAAGATTGGATTATGTGGCAAATTTATCGTTTCCAAATTTGGAATTTTTTTTCATCTCTATTGACGTTGTATCCTGTGAGCATGCAAGAAAACATTATATGTTCAAATGAACATACTATGTTGACACTGCATGCCATCGAACGATTACATGTTAACTTCATAAGACATCAAACCAAAATCACAAACCCCTAAATCAAGGGATTCGTGAATTTTATTGTAATGGTTTATGATGGTTTTGATTAGGGGGTGCGTAACACTCCATGCATTGAAAAGGAACGTGTTGGGCCTTGCTATCGTGGGGTCTGTAGGAGCCCCCACAGAAAGAAACCCTGAAAACATGTAGTATACTTTCAGGTTATGGTTGGAATGTTGTTTGCATGTAGTAAACTGGGTTTTGTTATCGAAGAAAACAAAAAAGGGGCGTTTTCACTCGATCCCGATGGAGCGATTAGCCTCTTTTTTTTTGGACTCGTAAACACCCATTCGCAGATGTAGGGTTTTTTTAGTGCAGGCTTCGTTCTGGCAAATGTAAAAGGCTAACCGTGTTATCACAATTTTTGCAACCAGGGGCTAGACGTGGCACCCGCTTCGTTTTGTTGGCTCAACGACTTGAACTGTGGATCGTGCATTGCCATCAAATAATCATAGCATAATTTTTTTAACTAGTCTAGATAGCGCGTTGCTATTATTCATTTAACGCATACCTCAGGCTTCTGTTTACGCTTGCGTGGATACATGAGCCCTAAAGCCCAATGAAGTTTGGATTTTCTTTTTATAAAAACGTTTGTGCTTAGGCTAATAGGCAATAGATCAAGATCTGTCGTGTCCATTGTGGAGTTTAGAAGTTTTTTGTTTTAAAGGGAAAGTGAAGATTGGATGTTTAACCTGGCACACGGATCCACATAGTTGCTTTGTTGGACGAATTGTTCGCATATTGGACAATGATGTCTCTTTGTTTGTTGAGGTCACACATCCCAGAGGCTTGTCAATGTCCAAGCCTTCCAATGTTGGGCAGCGGTCTTGCGAAAATTGTTTTGGAATCATGAAATTGGTTCCGGAGAGGTTTCGTAAAGGAGAGTCGAACAACTCGTCGCTTTGCAATGCCGTGCTGTTGACCATTGTGCGCTGGTGGTATGACGGCTGCAAACGTCGCCAGTCCCGGCTAGAATTGGCGGGAGGTCAAATGCTCCGAAGTGTCATATGTCCCGATGGCACGAATACGTTCACGCGGTTCTTGTTTGACGGTAGCTTAAAATCTGAAGTTGCAAATCTCTGAAGAAACTTTGCGAAATTCGGAAAGACTTGTCGTGGAACAATGTTATGTTTTCAAAGTAAACATCAGGGAGCCCCAAGATCGAAGAGCAACATCGACAGACCCTCGCGGTAAGATGAGGAGCCTTTCACCCCAAATTGTCGTTTCAGATAACTTAACTGTACTCTCTCTAATAACGATAAATCCCGTTGGGGTATTTAACGTCGTCACGATGTACCCCGTTTAACCACCGCGCAACCCAAAAATTTTGCTGATTCCATTGCCGTTTTCTACTGTTCTCATCTCTGTTTTTGGAATACGTCATGTACTCCAGGTGAAAGAGCAGACGAATATCAGGTGTCGTTTTCACCTTTATCGGTTGTCTATGTTTTGAAACGCTCCCCACCTCCCCCCCTAATCAGCTTTTCGTTTGTTGTCTTTCTGTCGCTTTGTCGACGCCTTCCTATCGATAGGAGGGCGTCGATTACTTCATTATGTTTGAACGCTATGCCGTCTACGCAAACTGAGAAAAATATATCTCAAACATTTTCATATTGAAAAATATCTGAAGTCGTTCAATGCACACGACTACCAAATAACCATGAACCTTACGGGGTTCCTCGTATTAGTTAATCTGACTGCTGGGTGTCCTGATTTCAAAGTCAGGGCTTCATAACATCATCAATCATGACACGAGACGGTTGGAGATCAGAGCCCGCAACTCGGGGTGGATAGCGTTTTCAGACTTCCGGAATAATTCCTCGCAAACTTGTTACTGCCGTCAGGGATTTTTCCTGCGCCTACGAACGCCGCTTCTGCTTGTGGTCGTTGCGCTTCTTCTTCTCGATTACGTTAGCCCTCCTCACATGCCAGGAAACGGATCCCTGAATTCGAGAACCTCTCTGTGTCTGGCCGGGGCCGTAAGATTCTTGGAAGAGTCAAACATTTAAGCGGGGTGACCTTTTTTGGGCTATATAGTAACCCTTTGTTTTCATACTTTTGTCTGTTTGTGCCGCAAGAAATCGTGATTGGTGGATCGGTCATTTTTCTGACGTATCCACCAATCAGGATGCTAGAATTTGTAGGACTGTATGCCCCCCCACGTCCGCGGACGCAGTGCTCGGGTCGAACAGGTACAAAAATGTCATGGACATCGACCGACATGTCCGGACAGACCCCGGATAATAAGGAATCTCCAGTCCGACGACAGAGCATCTATCTACGTTGGGTTGGTTCCAACCTTGGCCTCGCCCTGTCCTGTTTCACGTAACTGGTCATGACATACTCTTGTGACTCGTGAACCCAGCTTCAAACAGGGTAAAAATGCAATTGAAAGAAAAGAAAATCAACCACCGTTGTAGAATAAGGTAAATATATTACAAATGGGCAAACTTATGCGAGGCGAAGACCTGACCAGCCGCCACGATATTCGGCGACGTCGAGGACAGGTAGGTCGGAGAAGCTCCTATTCGAAGAAACTATATCCGAAACATGTGACGGCCAGCGATGACCGCCCATTTCATCCGCCGGTCCTTCTGGTCAGTAGATTACTCCGACCTGACGTTCAGGCCCTACGGTGTAAGCCGCCCTAACGGCGACATTGCAAGCGGCATGGGAATTGGAAAAACAATGTTTTCTCATGTTTCTTTGCATTAAGTTCATGCAGGAGTTTTACCGTGGGTAATGCAGGACAAAACAGCTCCTAAAATCAAACCATCGTCCCTAATGCAAACCTAGCGAGGCCAGTAACGCGGAAACAAATATTTCGATGTATTCTCGAGCTCTGACGGCCTAGATTATCGGGGCGTCAAAGAAACATGTCCAGCCGTTCAGGTCGGCGTTAAACATCAACCACCGCAGCCAGGGTTGCGTCTCCGGTAGGCCAGGAACCAGGTAGGTTCGAATGTTCGATGTGAATAGGAGCACAACACCTCGTATGAGGACAAGGAGGCAACCAGGATTAATTTGTCAATTTATACACTACAAATTTACATGACATAATCATACAATAATAAAACATTGGGCACAAATGCTCCGGTGCCCATGGTCACGGTCGATACATCCGCGGTGTCCATAGTCGGAAGCGAGTCGTATGCGGTGCCCAAAGTCGAAATCGACTCGCACGCGGTGCCCATAGTCGGAATCGGAAAGACCGCGGTGCCCATGCTTTTCAGTTTCCGACAAGAAACCGAATTTTATGGCTGTCGTGCCCACTTTTCGCCCGAAGTATTCAGTCGTCGTACACTTGCATGTCGAAAAGAGACCTCGCAGGTTGCCAGCCTGGGCAGGCAGCCTCTGCTTCGGTTTGTCGTCTACCGTTCGGCGGCGGGAGGTCCGTACAACCTGGAGCGAAGCATGTGGACCGCCATCGTCGCGCTGTAGCCGACGTCTGCGCNAAGTCGCCAATGAATGCTCGCCACGGTCACGCGAAGAGGTTGTTCTAGTGACCCGCTTGTTGTACCGGTTCGCACGTTGAACCGATAGTTTGCCGTGCATTGAAGGTGCTTCCCCGATAGTAAAATGCGCTCAGTTTACTCGTACCATCGACCTTTGTCGAACACGTTCGGCGGACATGGACAACGCCGCCCCTCCTAATGGCTTGCCACATCAGGGATGGGGTACTCCCGTGGAGGATCCTGTGGCAGTACACCAGGCATGGGTGGCATTGAAGGAGGCGTGGGACCGCTATGTCGCACGTAACGCAAGGTTGGGCTACATTGTACCATCATGGGTCGTGACTCCCGCTACCCCGGAGCACATGGCCTGGAACTTGGGTGTTCCCATGCCAAGTGGCAGGCCGCCAAACTGTCGCGACCCATGGGAGCCATGGATATGGTCGGAGCCGCCGATTCCGTAGTGGCCAATCCATGCTTGTGACATTGTGAACATTGGGTATATGAGATGAATTTCACGTACTGTTCTGGGCATTGCAGTATTATTTTCTTGTCAACCATGGGCATAAGAGGTATTTCACACTCTGTTCAATGGGTATCCCTGTTTTATTGCACATGTTCTGTGGGCAAAGGAGTTATTTTATACATAGACATGTGGGTATATGCCATATTTTCACTACCATGTATGGGCATGAAGTTCTTAATTTGTTGTGCACATAGGGCATATGAGTCATATTCTTTCCCGTGCACATCACATTTGAGGGCATGAAGTTGTTATTCATGTGGGCACATAGGGCACATGAGTATTATTCATTCATCATGTATGGGCAGTACTGTATTAATGTTGTCTCTATCATGGGTATGGAAGCTTTATTGTCGGCTGAAGTATGGACATTGATGAATTATTCCGCGGATAAACGTGGGTACGCAAGTAATAATTATGCACGTACTACCCAGTCCACTCTGGGTCTAGCCACTTTGGATCCAGTACACTGCACAGCCATAGCCAGTGGCACAGGTCACAACCACAACCCTGACGTCCCTGACATCCCATTGCATCGAAGAATATGTCCTCTTCGTCGTCCTCGGAGTCGATGTTTTCGTCACCACTCTCGTAGAAGTCTTCCACTCCATGGTTGTCCTCTGTCTCTGTGTCACTCATGTACGTGTCCAGTTGCAGTGCATCGTTGTTTGTCGCTGAACAGTGGCACAT
Organism: Penium margaritaceum; assembly: GCA_023375785.1. Lineage (NCBI taxonomy): Eukaryota > Viridiplantae > Streptophyta > Zygnematophyceae > Desmidiales > Peniaceae > Penium > Penium margaritaceum. The sequence goes on along the minus strand of SZWC01008877.1, from coordinate 29,851 downwards.
GCCTACATATCTTGTTTTTGTTGGCGGCCACAAGTAGGAATACAGTTTCTGGCACACTAATGTCGCACCAACTCCCATGAGGAAGATCNTTGAGGGCATGAAGTTGTTATTCATGTGGGCACATAGGGCACATGAGTATTATTCATTCATCATGTATGGGCAGTACTGTATTAATGTTGTCTCTATCATGGGTATGGAAGCTTTATTGTCGGCTGAAGTATGGACATTGATGAATTATTCCGCGGATAAACGTGGGTACGCAAGTAATAATTATGCACGTACTACCCAGTCCACTCTGGGTCTAGCCACTTTGGATCCAGTACACTGCACAGCCATAGCCAGTGGCACAGGTCACAACCACAACCCTGACGTCCCTGACATCCCATTGCATCGAAGAATATGTCCTCTTCGTCGTCCTCGGAGTCGATGTTTTCGTCACCACTCTCGTAGAAGTCTTCCACTCCATGGTTGTCCTCTGTCTCTGTGTCACTCATGTACGTGTCCAGTTGCAGTGCATCGTTGTTTGTCGCTGAACAGTGGCACATGCCTACATATCTTGTTTTTGTTGGCGGCCACAAGTAGGAATACAGTTTCTGGCACACTAATGTCGCACCAACTCCCATGAGGAAGATCCATGTGAACTCCTGTTCGTCACAAGTCATGTCAATGGGTTCTTCAAAGTATTGATGCAAGAGAATGAAATGACTGTGCTTGGAATGTTTATGTACTTGTTGCTGATCATCCAAAACACTATTGGGCACCAGAATTTTTGTTCACAATTCTTCAGTACAATTTCATGAAAGTAATCAGCTCTTCTTAGGAAACATCCCTTTTCACATCTTTGGTTGTGTTTTATTTGAAAACAATAGGGTTGTGAGCAGAGGACAACATGGGGAAGGAAAGCACAAACAAGGCATTCTTTGAGTAACAATCTTCCACAGCAGGCACTGAAGTGAAGTACAATGTCAACAACTACATTGCTACTCCCTAATGTAATGGCATGATGCATTTTTGGGCCACATGTTATCTGGCTTGCACCTGCTCTTCATCAATCCTTAAGNGGTCCACCTCTGCAAAGCACACACACGTAGGGAAAACAGTGTTAGGACGCATGAATGCCGGTAAAAGCACAACATACTTGAAATAATGGCAATGAATACAAGTAATGACTCACCAAAGACCAAAGGACCGATTGATGCTATCCACTTCAGCATGGAAGGCCATCCAGGCCTCCTCACGGTCCTCGGCATCATGGTGGTCGACTCCTTCCTCGTCGCTGGACACAGAGACAGGGTCGACTACCTCCTGCCCCCCCTCCCCCCCCTCCTCCTGTGCCTCCTCTCCATCTCCCCCTCCATCGTTGTCCTCTTCCGCCTCCCCTTCCTCATCGTCCTCCCCCTCCTCGTGGGAGTCCTCCTCCTCCTCCTCCTCGTCCTCAGACTCCCCCTCCTCTGCCGCAGGTGGTGCATCATCAGCCTCATCTCCTGAGTACCCCATCGCGTCCACGTTGCTCCTGCAAGAGGCACGCATGCGTCTCTCGGCGTCAAGCTCGGAGACGCGTGCTGCTGCCATCGCCTCCGGGCTTGGCGCCTCCATGTTTGGACATGCCCGCCTGACATGTCCCTGCTTCCCATAGCGTGCACAGATGTGCCGTTTCTTCACTTTTGTGTACCTGTCCAGACGCACCGTGGCCGGGCGTCCGCGCCCGCGACTAGGGCCCGGCTGCTTCCACTTGGGTTCTGCTGCCTTGATCTGCCGTACCTTTGGCAGTGGGAAAGACGCGTTGTAGCAGCGCTTGTAGCTCAGGTTCAGATACCCGAGATCCACATACGCGACCGGGTTCATCGCGTTCTCCAGCAGCAGGCTGCAAGCGTGCGGACAAGGCACACCATATTCCCGCCAACGCCCGCACGTGCAGTCCTTCGTCGCCAGGTCGACGTCGCGTGGGGTGCCGTTGCGCCGAGTGGCTGTTCCAGTCAGCCACGGTCCCCTCTCGTCGCCATCCAAGTCCACGGCGTACTCCCTGCTGCGGTCACAGTTGTTTTTCAGTTTCAGGTAGAGCGCGGGCGCAACGTTGCCCGGGGCGTCGTGCGCCAACATGCGGCGAATGTGCCACAACCGCTGCACGAACAGATGGAGGTTCACGAAGCAAAAAAACGGGTACATTTTGCGGAGCTCCACCAGCTTGCCATTGAGAGACTCCATGGCATTGCTGGTGGTATGCCCACCGCGGGGAACCGGACAGAAGAGGCGGCTCCAGCGCTCCTTCGGGATGCCGGGCTCACCATTACCGCCCAACAAGTAGTCCACCGCCCTCGGTGTTGTACGCCGCATCTCGGCCAGCGCTGCGTCCCAGTCCGCCTGCGTCGTGACGTGTGCCAGGTTCTAGAAGAGTGCACCAGACCTGCCCTGGCACTTGGACTGCACGTTGCGCATGAGATGCCACGCGCAGTACGTGTGAGTCGCCCCGGCCAGCTTCGCCTCGACTTCGTTAGCCAGTCCCTTCTCCCGGTCCGAAACGACCACGGTCCCCTCAGTTGCTGCTTTCGGGTACGCTGCTGCCACCAACTCGCAGAACCAAGTCCAGTTACGCTCATCTTCCCCGGACACGAGAGCGTATGCAGCAGGCATGGCGTTGTCATTAGCATCAAANAATTGCATGATGAGCAGTACCTGTTTGTGACCGTTTTTCAGGTGTGTCCCATCCATGACAAGGACCCTCCTCGTGTACTCAAAACCCCGCCTGCAGGCACCTGGTGCGATGAACACACGGTCGAAGGCACCGGTGTCACGGTTTTTCTCGGCCTTCGCGATGGCTAGCGGGTCAACCTTCAGGACCTGCATAGTAGAAGACATGGGACGGGATGACTGTTCGAACTATGTCACTACACAAACCGTTACAAACAGGATTCACCAGCGGCACAACTTACCTCGTCCACATATCCTGGGAACATGCTCCAGGACTCGGACTTCTTGCCGTACATTTTCTCCAGGCATAGCTTCTTTGCGCGGTAGAGGGTGGTGTACGACACCTTCGTCTTGGCGACTTCTGTCACGACCGCCTGGAGTGCCTTAGGCTTGACCGACGGGTCCCTGGCAATGGTGTCCTCAATCTGTCGTGCCACCCACCTCATGGTACGCAAGGGGTTACCCCGGCCAAGGCCGGGGTCACAAAGATGGCCATCCACGAACGAGGTGATATTGACTGCACCGGACTTCTTGCTGTACCCGGCACGAACAATCCACGGGCAGCCTTTTGTTGCGAACTGTTTGCATTGGGCCACGAACCGAGTCGGGTCGCTTTTCAACCACCTCAAAGCCATGCGGTTGTGTACCGCATACTCTTCAACTGCGGCTTTGCACGCGGCCATGTCCTGGAACACCGTGCCACTCGGGAAGTCCACCGCAGCCTTCCGCTTCTTCGGGGGAGCACGTGGGGTGGGGTCAGAGATGCGTGCGGGAGCGGCTTTCGCCTTGGCGTCGGCTGCCCGTGCCTCATCGTCAGAACCGACGGTCCCGCCCTTCGTAGAGTGCACACGCCCGCCTACACGGGACATCCTGAGGGGTCCGTTGGCTTGACGGCGTGGGGCTTCGTCGACTGCAGCTGCCGGTGCATCGTCGTTCTTGGCACTTGGTGTCTGCTGCGTCAAGCACGGATCATCTGTGCCGTAGTCGTCGCTCTCGTCCGGCGGGAACCAGGATGAAGTGACAGGTACGGCACCACTGTGGTGCATCGTACCCGCCATCGGGACACTCTATGGGCATTTTGTTCATAAAACCGAACATTTTATACATTGGATGCCCACGGTCGTCCCGCATGCGCCGTCTACGAGGTTGCCGTGGGCTCGACCAACATCAACAACGCTTCAAAGCAACACAATGCAATGCACGGCCAGACCACCCCCCCTCCCCCAACCGCAACTGTTCTCGAACGTCGGAAAATATTTTCCTGTACTGCGTACCACAGACGCTGTTGTAGGCACATGGTGACCATGCATGATGGGAGATACATGGCGACTCGGGAACCCAGCAGAGTGTGAACCGTGACAGGCTGTCAACATCAGATGCGAGTGCGCGCGAACACACGGGCGTGTTAGGTACCTACGTTTGTACAAAATGTTAACCTTCGTCGAACCTTGAAAAAACAGACATGACGTGACACAATTGACACGATGGTGTGCAGCGCCTATGTACGAGGTCAAGCGTTACATTATGTTATGTAAGACCCTCGTGAACAAGGCGTCGGAGCCCTAACGAACCACACGGTATTCGTTCCATATTTGAAGAACGATCGGCGAAGACATCTCTTTTATCATGGTTGTTGAAATCAATGTCCAAAACGTTAAAACCATGAAACATATATCATGCGTGCCCATACCTGACACTAACCGGGGTCACAGATGTCATGTCGATTTCAGCTATGGGCATCGCAGTCATTTCGATTCCGACTATGGACACCGCATGCGAGTCGGAAATGACTTTGGGCACCGCATACGCTTCGATTTTGACATTGGGCACCGTGGATCTATCTACCGCGACGATGGGCATATAACAACTCCGTCCTAAAACATTCAAAGCTCATTTAAAATTTCAAAGGTATTCTTTAGTGAAGTTCATCATGAATATGTGAAACAAGTGTTTTTATGATATAAGAGCAAATCAATCACATAAAAAACAATTCATCATGATATAAAACAAAATTCATGGGAAAAAAACGAGAAGAAATGCCTTTTGAGGTTCTTCTTTAATGTGTTGGTGAATTGTTGTACATAAAGCTGTATCATCAAGCACGTTTTTTCAATTTTCTTTTTTTCTTAACTTTTACATCAACACAAGCTAGAGCAATTCCAGCATGGCTTGAAGTGATTTAGGAAAGGTTCGCCCAAACCATACATAACGTTTAAGAGCACGCATGGACAAACCAAAAAAAAAACAAGTTCGAACAAATGTGGATGAAAGTTTTGCAATCCATTTACAACCAGATTTCGATTCCACGGACGAGGTAAAGTCTCATTGCAAACCTTCCGTCATGTGGTCCGGATTGCATGCAATTAGTTGGCCTCTTAAGAGATGCTAACATGAATGCTTTTGCTCGGTTACTATGTAACCCTATGCACGCTTTGCGTGCAACACCTGCGTCTTGTTGTTTTTTGGCCCGTGGTCGTGACCATTGGGAGTGGGGGGGTCTCCTAGACACCAAAAAAAAGCCCAGGGGTTAAACCCGGCCCCCCAAACAAGTTTAGGGCTTGTAGATTTCAGGATGCTTCCACCATCGGTGGTAGTTATGTGTGATGTAAATTTGCATGTGTTTGCTACCTTCTTGTGCCCTGCACAAGAAGGGGGTGTGCATTGCTTCCATGAAGAGTTGGTTCTGGAGCTTTTTCCTTTTCTTACCAGAAGGGAGCTTGGAGAGTCGCAATGTGGCATGGGTGAGGTGTTATTGTAGGGAGTGAGGTATGGTTGTGATGGTGATTGGGGTGGGGTTGTGTTTTGGTTGAGCACATCTCTCTTGCCAGAGCCGGTGGAGGATGGTTGCTCGTGTGATTTCCAATATTCTTCTCTCGTTGGTAGGATTGGTGGGTCCAATGAGAATGTTTGGTAAGGTGGGTGGGGTTTTGGGGAAGAAGGTGGTGAAAATGATGTGGAGTCGTTTGATTATTGGTTGTATCTCTCGGCATTGTACGAAGCAGTGTTCCATTGTTTCTGGTCCATTACATTGTGCGCAAAGTGAGGATGACGGAGGGGGAGGGAAGCGGAATATGTGGTTTACTTGGATAGACCTATAGATGATGCATAGTATGATGTCTTACGGTCGGAGTCGGAGAGGGGTGTTAAGGAGGCTCTCGTGGATGTGCCGCCATTGGAATGTGGTGTTCGGGTATTTCTCCTTCCATTTGGGTTTATGTGTTGCAGTCCGGTTTTCCACTTGGAGGAGGGTTTTGTAAAGGTCTTGGAGGGTTGGGTTTCCATTTTTGATTATGTAACTTGGGATTTATTGTTGGTGTGTTGTGCCGAGGCAAATCCCTTTTTTTGCATAGATTGGTGTGCAATCTGCACCAAAAAAGGGGTGGGATTGTGCACATGTGTGACAACAGAGACATCCTGTGATCAGACAGATTTGTAAGGGGTATTCCCAGATTTCAGGGCCTCGTTGTCGTAGTTTTTAGATGATGCTGATTGGGAGACATGTGAGTGCAGGAAGTGTGACGTAAGGGGTGTATTTGTAGATGTCTTCGAGTTGGGGGGGGGGGGGGGG
>SZWC01008877.1:0-23529 GCA_023375785.1 Penium margaritaceum | reverse complement strand
GGGGGGGGGGGGGGGGGGGGGGGGGGGGGTCACAATGATGGCCACCCAAGACAAAGGGAGGTGTTGGCGGACTTCCTCAAGCACCCTTTTTTGGCTCCAAGTGGGTGGTTTACCTAGTGCCTGGGAGAGGAGCTTGGGGTTATACAGGTGTCTCACTTCTATCTCGGAGGTGAGAAGAAAGCGTTCTCGAGGGGAAATGCCAAAAGGTTGGGAATTTGTTTTGAGAAGGTGCCGGTTATATGCGACGAATTCTAGGGAGATATCCTGCCATGTAAGGTTCGTGGGAAGGATGATGGGGTTGGTTTCGAGGAAACATGAGAAGAAATGGCGCCATCGTGAGCTCAGGTGGAGGGAGCGGATGTTGAGGATTGTTGGGTGGGAGAGGAATAAATGTCCTTTTTTGGGTAGGTTTTGGGTATCTAGTACTGTTTGTTTCCATTTTTTCGTGGGGGCTTCAGGTATTCATACATCCATTTTGCACCTTGGGCTCGGATTAGGTGCGCAGGCCACTTTACCGCCAGACCTTGTTCAGCTTGTGGGCAGATGATGGTGTTGTGGGTATATAGATGAATAAATCTTGTGGGGTCTTTGGTGGCTTTGTAGGATGACAGGATTTGTGTGAGGATTGAGCAGAGTGACCATATAGGATGGACTTCAAACTTTCCCCCCTTCATTCCCCCTATGCTTAGATTGCCACAGTTGTGCTGGTAAGAAAACATTTGCCCCATTCTGCATTTTCAAAATACTCCATCCGTCATGCCCAGGTAAGGCATTGTACTGACCTAACTACCAGTGAAACTCCACTATGCCCCCAAATATAGGGAAAACTTCATCATGATTCAATGTATATGGTTGTCCTAGCAGTAACCTAGAAAACCAGGGCTATCTCAGTGAAGTTGAACTAAGGGTGCACTCAGGATGTTTCAGCTAGCATAGGGGGAGAGTAAACAAACCCATGTTTCCCTTCATGTAGAGAAAAATGCTCATTCTCCCTTGACTCAAAACTAGAAAAGGCATTCGCCCACCTGTAAGACATTAAGTCACAATAGACTCTTGCATCCCAATACTATGCCTCAATTCTCCCTTCTAGACAGAGAAAGATGTTTTACACCAAGCTGAATTGGGTTATTCACATGGATGAGGTGGATAAGAACACAATTTGACGAATTGAGACAATGAGTTACTTTGTAAGTTTCCATAATGTTGAGCAAATACCTACGATGGGAAGGAACACACTAATGCATGTGTTGACTATTGGACGCTCCAGTCAAGCAAAGCGTATGACACATTGTCATGAGTGGCTGCTTCAAGAAACTTGGCTAAGAAGGCAAGGGGCTTTGATGATATCGAGGCGGTGTTTTATGAATGTCGAGAAATTGACCAAATGATATCGGAATACCGATACGATTCGCTACAATTATGTCAACCATTGTGGAAAGTGCTCAAATGTGTCGAAACCTTTGAAAGCGGAACACCAGCGGTCAGTTCGGATGGTCAATATGCCCTTGGCCTAATGGCATGAAATTCTTAAGATCGGCACGCATTGGGCCACACACTCCTCAGAAGGACATATATGCCCACTTGCGGAGTTTGGGGACTCGTGTACGTGTAAGAGGTGACACTTCCCTTCGTAGTCTCCAGGTATTAGCGACTTTTCCGACGTAGGCCGGTGACACCTGTAGTAGCCTTCAATAAAATGATTTACGTCTTTGAGGTTGTTGTAGGGCTCCGAGCTATTGTGGGTCACATTGTAGTCATGCCAATTGATCAGGTACAAGGTCATTTTTCCATGACATCGATGTCCAAGAAAGTCGCCAATCACACACACATCGTATCCCTTTACGGGAGGCTGAGGAGCGACGTCTCTATCAGAGAAATCCTCGTTGGGGTTACGGTGGTGCTTGAGCGTGCTAACGTGAAAGAGTGGTCGGATAACTATGGTGTGTGATAGGCAAAGTCGAGCAACAACTGGGGTTTGCTTTTGCTTAATCTTATATACAGCCTAAGCACCGGGGTTTGCATCTACATGTTATCAAGAAGACCCAACCACCAGGATTTGAGCTTTGAGAATTCTTGTCCACTAAATTTGATGTTTGCTCAACCAAGTAAGACTCAATAGCTAGCCTTGAACACATCACCATTGCAGATTTGGTCCACAGCTCCTTTCATGGCTGCTTGCACCTCTGTAAAGGTTTGCATGTTTTATCTTGGACATTGGAGACATCCCGTATGTAGATGTCATGCGTTGGGATATTACTCTAGCTTTGCACTCTTGCCGGTGTGGCGGGAAGTTAACCATAAACGACCTCAAACGTGTTTATACCCGTTGGTGTGGAAGTTGCAGAGTTGAATGCCAGTTGGGTGATTGGACAGCCTGTGTACCAATCAGTGGTGTGGGGTAAGCATAAAATGCGAAGGAATTGTTCTAGAATGTGATTGGTCTATTTGTTTTGTGAATTGGAACACCGTTGATTGTTCAATTTGACTAGCAATGCCCATCATCAATTCATGGAAAAAAAACGGCCAGTGAAACGGTCTTCTCTGTCGCCAACAATGGTACGTGGCAAGCCGTGTAGTTGCACGATCTCGTTTAAAGACAGTTGCATTGTCCCTTCTACGAAGACAATGGTTGTCATTGGGAAAATCTGTCCACCACCACGAGGGTGGCAACATATGATTAGAGAATGAAAATCCATCGTTCGTTGAAAACCATAATAGTTTTGCTCAACAACTCCATTGGAACATGGAGGTGCTAGAGCATTCCGCATGGTCTCGAGCGACGCTTCTCTTTCCATTGACAAGTGTCGCATCATTAAAAGAATGCTAGACATTGGTCACACTGGTAGTACTTTGCCAACGTCTTAGTTGTCTTCTACTCGTCGACGTGTCCACTGCAACCGATGTCGTGACATTTCTCCAACAGAATCTATCGTCATTCCTCGTTGGGGGATGCACTGACTCGGTGGGTGAATCATCGTCGTTGGTAGGAATCAGCAAACCACAACTTGGTTTTGGCATACGCGCTGAACACCTTGTAACCCTTCGCAAACACCCTTTGATGATACAAGTCTTCAGCAAGCAACGCGCCAATCTTTGCCATAAATTATGGTCATCAACTTGGTGAATCTGCTGGATTTCTTTTAACAGGTCCGTGCTCCACAACATTGTTAAAGTTGCACTCGAAGAATTCCATCCATCGCGTTTGTCGATGGATCATATTTGGCCAATTCTTTACATGTTTTAGTGCGTGGTTGTTGGTAAAAATGATATTTCTTAAGCATTCCAGGTAACGTGGGCATGTCTTGAATGTGTGCACAACTATGATCATTTCTTTTTTCGTGCACTACATAGTTGAATTCCAGACCGTGGAGTTCTTAGGACTTGTACACGACCAACATTTTTTCCACCACCATTTCGTAAAGGGGAAAACAACTTTGATTCCTTGTTTGGACACGTCCATGGCCATGGCATATTCCACCGTTAGATCAGCCAATTATAGGACTAGTGACGAGGTGAGAGTTTTTCTCAAAGAGTAAAAAACGTTTTTTCCTGCCTCCCAACTCCACTCAGTAGTTTTTTTTGAGTGATATTGGAGAGAGGCGTTAATTCTCATGTATAGTCCTGTAAAAATCGACAGAAGTAGTAATGAAACCCCAAGAACACCTGTTTGTCCTGGAAGTTGCTTGGCATTGGCCAGTCAATGACCTCCTCCACTTTCTTTGGGATAATGATGGGCCATTTGTAGTCGATGTTGTGGCCCAACAACTGAGTTGAATGGCGACCAATGTTGCACTTTGTGAGTGACCAAAGAATCATTCTCTTCGTAAAACTTTGAGAACCTTCCAGAGATGCCCATTATGGACCTCCGGGATGTGGTTACACACCACAATATCATCAAGACAAATGACGAAGCCGAGGCACGACCAGAGTATGTCACTTGTTGCCAACATGAACATTACATGCGTACTTGTGATCAGCATGGCATGAATGTGAACTTGAAATGATTGACTTTAGTGTAAATTTTTGTCTTCTCAATGTCCTTATGAGACATGATGATTTAATCATTTCCCGTGCGTATGTCAATTTTGGTAGGATTTTTTTCTTTGTGGTGCAAAAGGTCATTCACTGAGGGAATGGAATACCTTTACTTGATTTTTATATATGCACATCCGCTTCTAGCGTGTTTGGTCTTTCTCATAAAGAAGAGGCACCGCGTAAGGTGACGGATTGCCTGATGAACCATTGACCGAATATCAAGCCAATTTCTTTGTTAGTTTGATGAACTCGTGGTTGCTCATTTGATAGGACCCTTTGACTGACAATTTGTTGCCTGCCTTCACGCGCATCTAGTGATGGATGTTGCATTGCAGAGCTACCTTTCAAGGTATTTCATACGGAAAGCTTGTTCAAAATCCTTCACAAGGGACAAAAATACCGCTGGAACAACTTTTGTCGAGTGTTAAGGCTGATGTGGTTGTATCTAATGCCACAATTTCCTCCACTTGCTGGTTCTCCATGTGAACGAGCCACGCTTGTGCTCTACATTGCATATATCTTTTGGCCACATTTAGTGATATCATTTGTTGTTTTCTGACTATTATAACTTTCTTTGCTGCATCCTGTAGCGGTCGCTACCTTGTGGTTTCTCTCGATTAGAGGCAGGTGTCCTTTCTTGCCATTAATGCCAAAGTAAAACTCTTTGCTACTCCAATTGTCCGGTGGATTACACTAGTATAGAAAACATCTTCTGGTGATGATTTTGTGGCCGCTCATCAGACCATTATGTCATGCAGATTCTGATTTATGATTGGATTATTTCACAAAGTCAATGGATCTATAATCGTCTATCCACTGCTTTTCCTTGAAATACCCCTCGTTTGGTTTACAAGCCCAGCGTTGGAACCACATTAATTCTTACAAAGCTATGAGAAGCTCCTTCATCGAATAGGGTAGACACCGTTCTGCGACTTTTACAATCGGTCGGTCGTACTCATTGAAGAATTACTGGTTGGTCATCCTTGTACCCGTCCTTGAACTTTGGAATCTCAAGGACTCTTGTCTACGATGATTTGGTTCACTTTGATGGGAGACCGGTTGGCACCGATGTTTTTTAAGGAACAAGACTTTTGCCTTCTACTACTGTCGTTTGAAATTTTAACCAATCCTCATTTTTTTCCCAGTGAATTTCCCGCTCTTGGCCTATTTCTATCGTTGTTTGCAGTCACGTAAGTTGTGCCCTTCATTCTCGTAAGTCCAGCACAACCGTCGATCCTCTTGATCAATGATGCCCATCTCCATCACAGACCAGGTCTCCATCGTTTGTGACTTCCCTCTGTCACAATATGTACTATAGCATTGGGATCACCAGTTTGGCTTCGTAGTGGACGTTGTCATTGCAATTAGTTGTTGTGATAAGTCGCGGAATGTTATCTAATGTGTCAAATGTGACAATTGCCTGCAAGATGTCGTATTCAAGGCCGTTGTTCTACTACATACAGAGTTTGTGGAGAGCGAGGTCATTTCCTATGATAATCTTATGGAATGTGTACAGCGTCATGCTGAACAACTAACATAGGCGTAGAAGCTGATATCTTGTGTTAGACCTACGTTCAATTTTCCAAAATGCAAGTATCGTGCATGCAAAGTGCGTCCAGTTATCCGGTGGAGCAAGTGAGTCGTGTCTTTTCAAACAAGTGTGTTAGATGGAATGAACACTTGTGTTCCACGATGTGGTCCCGTGAGCCGTTGATCCGGCTCCATCGGTCACCCGTTGCCATTGGATGGTATTGGGAACGGACCACCAACTTAAGGCCATGCCACGCAAAAGCGATGCGGCAAGACCAATTTTCTTTTTGTCGGTGTTTACTCCAGCCACAATGACGAACACCTCCAAAAAAATCAGTTACATTTAAACCATTGGTCCTTCACAGATTTTAGGATTAGAATACTCAGAGAAACCTGGTCAGATTTGTGGCTTGCTTCAGAGTTATAGGTTCCTCTTCGTGTGTATTGCTTCTTGTGTGCGCTCATTTGAAAGCTCCTCCATCACCATGTTGAGTTGTTGGAGCAAATGGGTGTTAAGGCTCTCAATTCCTGACAAATTCTTGTACCTGTCTTCATCGATGCAAGCTTGTCGGCTGGTGTCTCTTACCATGCCAAGTGTCACCGCGACGGGCAAAAACGGAGGCTAAGGATCCGCCAAGCCTGAGTGCTCCATCACCCAGTTGGCCGTCGAGGTCAACGGTGCAAAGCCATTTTTGGGGAAAGTTTTTGCCGTAGCTATTGTGGGAGGTGCCGGTAGAGGCGGTGATTACGCCCATCATGGTAAATTCAAATGCATGTTTTGATACTCCCATTTTATTTGAGAAAAAGATAATGCAAAATTGACCCAAGAACCGGGTAGTTTTATGTAAGGGAAAGAAAGATACGACTATGGAAAGGTGGGAGACGCACCTCCAGAGAATAAGAGTTGTACCGGTTCAATTGCGAGCACGGTGGAGCAACTTTCTCGCCCACTGCAGCCAAAGAGGCCCTAGATGGACGCTTAGCCGATGAGGGAAGGTTCATTGGGGTCCACGGGTGCAAAAGGGACAATGCCATCTTATGATGATTTTTAGTACGCAACCAGCACCAACCCGACTAAAACCCCGTACTACATTGTCTAAAATGTGCATCAAGAAACGTATTCGTCAAGGTTGTTTTTTCTTCTTGACTTTACTACACATAGTGGAGGAAAAAGCAAAGGAAGACATGACACAAGAGATCAAATACGTATCGGCGGAGTTCTCAGATGTATTCCAAGACCCACGGGCTAAACTTCAAGAATAACGGCACATGGACCATATGATTCTGTTATATCTGGAGGTAATTTCTCCGTTTAGACCAGTGTACCTCGTTAGCCTTGTAGAAATGTAAGAGTTCAAACGTTAGATCAAAGAGTATCTTGTGAAAGGGTTGATTGAACGGAGTAGCTTGCTGCATAGAGTACTCCTCCTTTTTGTGAATAAAAGGGTGGATGTTTATGCATGTACATGGGCTATCGTGTTTTGAACAAGCTGATAGTAAAAATCCTATTTCCCTTATCCTTGATTGGATACTTGTTTGGCCAACCCCAAGGGAAATATCTTTTATCCTTGGATTTGTCTTGAGGGTACCATCAGACCCGTATCTCAGAAGATGATGTGTCTTAAACAACATTTTGGACACACATTGGATGCTATGAGTTATGGATTTTTCGCTTCAGGTTGACGATCGTCTCAAAAATCTTCCAAGAGGAAGAAAAACAAAAACTCATCAAGAAACTTGGTTGGTTTGTCTTTGTTTTCCTGGATGGCATCTTGGTTTTCTCGAAGTCAATGGAGGAGCACATGAAACATCTACTCGAAGTTATCACAATCGTTCGAAAACAAAAATTCTCTACACAAATGAGCAAGTGCAAGTTTGCACAAGATGACCTTGAATATGTTGGACACATCATCGGCATGGATGATATCCATGTCAATCCTGAAAAAAGGTCCAAGCCATGGTGGATTGGCTGCGTCCAGAAAACTTTAAGCAAATAAGGTCTTTCATCGATCTTGGAAACTATTTTTAACGGTTTATGCAAGGATATGCTCCCTTGGTAGTTCCGTTAACTAGGCTCATACACAAGGACATGCATTAGGAATGAATAGCTAACTATGAGAAAGATTTTCTTGAATTCAACGAACTTCTATCCACATTGCGTATCGTGGCTCTTCCGGATCCATCACAACCGTGAGAGCTATAGTGTGATAGGTCAGTAGTTTACCTTGGTGGATTTTTCATGTAGAATGGTCATCTAGTTACATATGAAAGCCGGAAACTCATCCTTGCAAATGTTGCGATACATGACTTGCGATCAAGAGCACCTTGCATTCTTACCTCAAGGGCAGTGAGGGGGACAAGACAGCCGTGAAACACCGTCATGTCCCTTGGTGTTCTTCCAAATCCAAACAAACCTGTCAAGTCAAGAGGCGCATTGGAGTGAATAACTGATTGGATTCTTGTTCACATGGGAATATAGATACATCAATATGACCAATCTTTTAAGCTCACAAAAGTGTCTTGCGTGTGACGATATTGCACTATTGCGTCACAAAAGAAAACTTGAGTTTGTTTAGTACAAGAATTGAGTATCAAGCACGGATTTTTTAGCAAGTTCAAGATAATAGTCGCCTCGTTTGGGATCCACAAGAAGGTGATGAGGTAAGAACAAAAAAGCGCCTTCGAAAGCTAGAATCATTTGTGTCTCCTGGCATGGGTCATCGATGACAACTACCCCCGGAATGCAAAAGAGGGAAAAATTCCTCCAATGAGATTTGGACGCTAGCATACCAACTCCAACAAGGATTTGTGTGCAGGTGCTGGAGTCATGCCCATTACAAAATGAGTTTCCATCGAGCACCCACAAATTCTATTTAGATTTTTACTTTTATGTCTTTCTTTACAACTATAATGGTCAACTGCTCACACCATGAAGTAGTTATTTCATCGATAGTCATTGTGCATTGGATGTCGTCCAAAAATAGATCTTTCATTTTTTTATTATTTCTTAAAAAAGTGTTCATACACAAGAAACTCAAGGCGACCTATTTGCTTGTGGATAGACATTATCTGCAAAAGAATACTCCTTGTAGCGTGGCACTACCACGCCAACCATTCGAAGGAGCCATGTGGCTCGAGCAGAGTCACCTAGGAGTGTCGACGATGAGACGTGATGGCTTGAGGGTCGGAGACCATCAAGCACCACGGTCTGAGCCTAGTCGGCCAAGGATTTCGTTGAATATGTTACATCGGTATCAGAGCTCCAGGGCTCGAATCCTACACCGTGATTACAAAAGATGATGAGGCGGCTTTCACTCCTAGTGGGGGGGAGTGTAGCGTCACAGTGCCACGCCTACGGGTCGAAGGAGCCACGTGGCTTGAGCGGGGTCGCCTGGGACTGTGGACGGTGAGACAAGATGGCTTTAAGGTTGGAGACCCTCAAGCACTTCAGTTTTGGCATAGTCGGCCAAGGATTCTGTGGAATCCGTTACACCCCTGTTTTCCACATTTTGTTTTTTACGATGAAGGATAAGTTTTATACAAGACTGGAAACAAAGATTTTTTTCTCAACAAAGAAGGAAGTTGACGATGTCGCCAATATCACCAATACTGGCCAGAGATGGGGGATGTTGGTGGTATTGGTGGATGGATGGAGGAGGATTGTTGGTGTGGGTGTCAATGACACATGTTGAACTTTGGGTTTGGTGTACATGAATCAGCCTCACAGTCGATTGAGGAGCTGCTCCACACTTGAAGGTGTACCATCTACTACTGTTGATGCACCGGTGATCAAAGAGACGCGGAGGCAATGTGATGTCAAGGCTGCCTAGAAACTGGGCCTAGACCTAAATTGAAGTACATGACTCAGTTGTAGATGATCTGGTGCATCAGAATAAAATGCACTTTATCTTTCCATGTAGATGATGCTTTTATGGTTTAGTGCTTTGGGAAAGTGGGAGGGGGGCTTTCCGAATTTTGTAGCCCGGGTTCAACCCTGTAACGAGGTGTCCTCTTTTCCTAGCGTACTCAGGGCTCATCCTAGTTTTGGGGGCATGCTTGCGATTTTCTGATTTTTGGAAATCCAGGTCACGGTCGAGCTCACCCTCACTCGACCACCGATGCGAGGAGGAGGAGGATGAGCGAGCGCGCGAAGTGAGCACCGGCGTGGAGTTCATGCCGGCGCTAGGGGTGTGTTTTGCGTGAACTCCCACGCGGCGTTCCGAACACGCCACGCGGGGGTGGCTTCCCCCTCTCGACGGGCAGCGTATCGAATACGCTACACGCCAAGGGGTCTCTCTAGGAGGCGGGCTCCCGACACCGGATGCGGTCAATCGCGACACCGCACTCACCGCCGAAAAGCATATGCGGTGGCGTGCGACGCACGCAGCGGCTCGCCAAGAGAGAAGACATATCGTCGATATCGACGTTCGACGACCAACCATTTCTCGCACTAGGTATTAGGTACAAGTAGAGCACCAGGTTCAGGTGCAAGCAGATCATTGGGTTCAGGAGCAAGTAGTTTACTACAACAAGCTAGGAAAGCAGTGCAGCCTAATGCTTGGGCTAGCCAGGTAAAGTGTATGAATACCCTGTACTCAATTCATTGTGATTAACATGTATTTTCCAACTCTCCCTTCCAGACTTCTCCAAGTCTATTTATCCACTACGACTATGCTCTCCACACACCAAGACTAATTCTTCAGAGAGCACACTCTCACAGACCCCATAGGGAGTTTAGTCGTGGAAATGGATCTAGTGGAGGTTGATTGAGTCATTTGTGGAAAAATTCCCACGGGTGAAGATGGGCCTGCTACTTAATGGACTATGGGGGTCCACAACCCATGATTGCTTGTCCACTCTCTCCTTGAATCTCATGTTATGTTGCACAATTTAAGCACATTCATGGTTGTTGCTCATGTGTCATACTATGTGTGCATCTCATGCTTCTAAACCATTTCATTACCTCCCTCGGTGCTATGCATGAGTATCAAAGTGCTAGGGTATGAATCCCTATCATTGATTTTGTGGTTATCCTACTTTCACACAAGAGGGATGTAATGTTGCTCGCTCCACATCACTTGGGCTGGTCCCCTGGACCGTGGATGGGAAAATGGAATAGTTTGAGAGTGCGAGATCATTGAAAACCACAATCGTTGCCTAGTCCACCAAGCTTTCCACCAATACCGTTGCACTGGTATGCGAAGTGAGCTTGCTAATTATCACCACCCTGTTTGAAAAGGGCATTGGTTTCACTATGAATTGTGGTGTCAGCACAGTCTTGCTACATCTAGCTGGTTGCGCTATCATGTGTGGTGTTTGTTATAACTAGCTGCTGTACTGCATGCCTTTGTTTTCTCCTGCCTTTTTTCATGCTAGCGCTACCCTTGTTCACATCGCTCCATCGCTCGTACCTGAGCACGTTTGCCTGAAGCATTGTCACATTGGTGGTGAACACAATGATACCATCATCGGCATGCTACATCTCTGACCGGCACTTGTCTTATTTTCGTCTCCCTAGCTCCTCTGACTTCCTTGAATGTGCGTAGGGCAAGATATACTGCTCCCTGCTCTTCTCCTCTGATAGTCAGTCCATGCATCTCCTTGATTTTGTTCATGATGATGCTATGGGGCCACCGTCCCATGACTTCCTTGGGGAGTAGGATCGTTGTGTCCTATGCCTTATAGACAATTTCTCCCGTAACTGCTGGGTTGTTGCTCTTTGTCAGAAGAGCATTGTCTTTCCTCTCCTTGGATTATAGCTTCTTAATGTTGATTTTTTTCTTCGGTGATACCTCCTTTTCTTTTGCAATGGCCACGGTGGCAAATTTTTTCTCCTTACTGCTGGTCTTCTTGACTCTCGTAGGACATGCATCGAGCTTACCACCCCTTATACTCCCTCGTAGAATGGGGTGTTCGAGTGGTGGAACCGCACGCTTGCTTTTGGCATACATGTCCTGCTCGTTGAGACTACTCTGTCCCCCCTCTTTGCCTTTGAGGTGATGAGCTGTATGACTTGGATCTAGAACCATGTTCCACATATCCCCCTCCAATGGCCCGTCGCCCTGTTTAAATGGTGGCATGGGCATTCCTCGGGTATGGGAATGCATTGTCACCTTATTGCTTTGAGACGACGATTGCGATGAAATGTTGTCTTCCCTCGGTCACCTCTACCCCTTTGTTGGCTTCTCTAGCCCATCCAAAGCCTGGCATTTTAGGGATCCTCAGCATCATCGTGTATTCAAGTCGTAAAATGCCTTGTTCTTTGAGTCCATATGTGCTGCGACCTATATCATCGCGCCTCTAAATCCTCCTTCTCTCGGCTCTCTTGAATGGAGGAGATATTCCCAGATTGGTCTACCCTCATTGTCTCGTCTGCTGTCATCTTCCACGTCTCACCAATCCACAGTGCTCCTATCTTTGTCGTCATTGTCTAATGTTTCCTCACTCCCTTGGATCAACCTTCCCTCCATCTCTGGCATCCTCTTCTCAGTTCATCTTCCATCTCCTCCATGCTTGGCCATCGGAATGTGCCTCCAGGGTCCTAGTCGTCATCAGACCTGTGACCTTGGCTACACCGTTGCCGGCCGTGCTGGCGTCCCCATTTGTCCGTGGGGGGCCGTTGTGTACGCTCACTACCCGTCTTATTGCCAGCGACTCCTCTCACTCTAGGACCTCTAGTTTGGCAACCTCCACATCTCAGGCATGTCGAGATTCCTTGCCTCACCCTACCGGTCTTGATTCCCTTGGGCTGGCCACAGGGGTTGTGCACCCTAGCATTGATCTTAGGAATTTCCGTATTGCGGGTGAGTTTCGATGTGTTGTTGAGGCATCTATGATAGGGAGTGTTGCCGAATGTCACACTAATACCGGAAGAGTCATATTGCCACCGGAGTCCAACATAGTGTGTCACGTGCAAGAATCCCCTGACGTCCAATTGTGGGAGGAGGCCATGTGTGAGGAGCTCGACAATTTGGATGAGCATGCCATGCATGAGCTTGTAGATCTAGCACCTGGATGCAAAGGTGTTTCTGTGCATGGGGTCTTCCAATGGAAGCAAAAACGTGAAGGCATTGTCGAACGCTTCAAGCTATGAATCATAGCACAGGGGTTCTCCAAGATTCTCAATGTTGATTTGACAGTACACTACAGCAAGGACACTCCTCATCCTGGTCGCTCACCAAGACCAAAACTAAAGTAGATGGATGTGAGCAACACATTCCTGTATAGATGTTTAGATGACAAGATTTGTATGGTGTAACCACCCAGATTAAACAACAATACTAGGAAGGTGTGGTGGTTGTGAAAGGCCTTATATAGATTGGAACAATTTCTACGCTGCTAGAACCAAGAGATAACATCCACCCTGGAGAAAAGGGGATCTGAACGTAGTACAATTAACCTTGCAACCTTCCTGAGCCAGAAGTCTGTACTATTCTTCACATTCTTGGTTTACATCAATAGCTAACTGATCACGTCATCTAGTACCTATAGAATATGATTAATGAAGATGCTATTGTAGTACGTGTACAAGATGAAGGACTTGGGACTTGCTCGAGCCCTCCTCGAAATTGAGCTTGAGTACAATCACCATCATTGCACTCTTCATGTACATTAGGCTGCATATGTGTAGAGTCTGGGAGGGGCAAGTTTGCGTCTTGACTATGTGCTGACTGTGTCAATGACCTTTGCGATTTGGATGCTGCTTAAGGCACTAGATGTGTCTAGGCTTGCGAAGTTGCTTGATGTCACCGATTACCGTGGCATCAATGGTTTCCTCATGTACCTTTCCATGACTACGAGGCCGGACGTGGCCTTTGTAGTGAACGTCTTGGCCTCGGTCTCACGGTGTCCATGGTCACGTCACCTAGAGGCCTCACTAAGCATAGTACTCTATGCATTCTCCATAGCATATGTTTGGCTGTGCTACATGGTACATGTAAGTTTTTGTTGAAAAAAACACTAACAATGATTGGGCTCATGAAGTTGATGCGTGCAGTCATACAGTGTACGTTCTCCTTGTCGGTATGACTGTAATTTCCTAGAAGATTGGATGGTTATGATGGGATGCATGGCACAGAGCTTGAGTGAGCTAGAGTATGTGGCACTTGGTACCGGCACATGTGAGAGCGTCTAGTTGTATTGACTACTCTAGCAGATGCGCATGCCCATCTGATGCGTCATCCCGTGCTGAGTTGATTTAAGCAAAAAGGGCATCGTTGAGCATGACGACATGCATTATACGTGTAGGAATCATGTTACCACAGAGCATCATTTTGAGTGTGAGTGTATTGCTGTAGGAGATTTTTGAGTTGTCTAGGTGCACACTTGCCAGCGGCAAGCTGACTTCCTTATAAAGGCGCTGAGCATCAATACCTTCAAAGTAGCCATGAATACAAGGGGCATATTGTGTGTGTGAACCAAGGGGTGCCCGGCATGATGGTCACACGCCGAGCCCTTGGGATAATCCTCCCACCCTTGGCCCCTTGGTGTATGGGCCAATCCTTGACATGTCGCACAACCCTCTCCTAGCAGCAAAGCTGCTGCAAGTGACCGAGGTTCCCACCGTGCGACTCTCCGGGCGGCGTTTGCACCAAGGTGGGTTGCGGAAGACTTGTAGGATCGAATGGACGTGTGCAAGGCAATACCTTGAAAACAAGGAGAGTTGGGAAGTGAATGAATCCGTCAGACTGGATGAATCAGCACATTGTAATGTACAAAGTCTGTGGGCAAGATTGACATGCCTAGAAACAACCCCTAGGGTTCCTTATGTACCAGCTCCTATGAGCGAGCCAAAAGCTCCTCGACGCTCCAAAGCCCTCTACTCAGGTGCAATCACGCAAATAGCACATGCATAATGTATTATGCACCGCGAGCTTTCCAACGCACCAAAGAATGCCTCAATCCTTGAAGAAACGGTGAAGTTATGGCCGTTTGAGCGTTCCACGCGAAACGGCCGCTTGCAGCACCACTTCCGGAGGTCACGGCCACCCGAAGTGCCCTTGCTTGCGAATGCAGCTTCAGCCGCCATCCCACAGAGTCCACGGATCCCAAGTAACCTTGCCTCATTAGCTAAACATCCACCCAAGGGTGCTTCGGCTGCAGTGGGCGAGAAAGTGGCTGAGCTATGGTCGAGGTCAAACCAAAGCGTCTCCTTTTTTTTGAGGTGCGCCTCCCACCTTTGCACAGCCGTATAAGTCTTGTCCCTGCACCGAATGACCCAATTCTTGGGTTTATTTCACATGGGTTTTCACGTAGGATGAAATGGAAGAATCAAAACATGCATTTGAGGTCAGCATGATGATGTAATCATCACCTCGACCGGCGGCTCCCATAAAATCACCCCCCATCCGAGGGCGCACTGTCCCGGTGTGATCCTGGTACGCTCGGATGACCATGTTGACAGCATCGCCCTTGTGAAAATTGGCTTCAGGGATCCAGCAGTTATGCTCATGTCATAGCCGAGCCATTGGACCAGACACTGCCACCCGTTACCGTGCCGACGGTGCCCGAGAATCTTCTCCACCATGTACTCCTCTTCACCCTCCACCAAGAACGGTGGAGGAGGAGCCTATCCCTCGCTACGAACTGTGCATCTGGCTCCTTGTAGGCCTTGAGGAGAGAAGCGTGGAACACGGGATGTATCCCGTAGTGGTCCAGCAGCTCCAACTCGGAGGTCACCGCGGACCGCTTCTCCTTGACCGGAAAATGTCCCACCCATCGAGACTTGAGCTTGTCACTGCCCATCCTCGCCAACTGCAGGTTTTGTGATCTCAGGAGCACCTTTTGTCCTACCAAGAACTCTTGGCTGTCCGGTGCTTGTCCGCTTGCTGCTTCATCTGCTGTTGCGCCTTGTGAAATGCATCTGGTATGACGCGCCACACTGTGAAGTCACTTGTAATGTATTGCACAGCTGGTCGATTCGATCTCATTGCCATGTCTGAGGGACATGCAGGCTGCACCCCATACACTTCCTCAAAGGGAGACCACATTGTAGAGGCATGCACTACTGAATTGTAGGAAAATTCAGCCACCGGGAGCTTGCATTCCCATCCTTCACCATCTGGCTTTAAGATCCCCCGTAGTAGTTGCACCATGGTCTGATTAGTGCGCTTAGTTTGACCATCAATTTGGGGATGGTAAGGCAATGAAAGAGCCACACGGGTGCCTAGCTTCTTGAAGAGTTCCTCTCCCTCCCTTGGTCCTACATCAGCACCCCGCAAATCGCATAGTCGCTTGCGTACGTTGCTAACACATATTCTTTGCTCGTGCCCGGATGCACCAACAGTGGGGCTTGAAACATGGCAGCCTTCATTGCACCAAAGGCTTGTCTCTGCTTTGCATCCCACTCCTATTGGCGCCCCTTCTTGAGGAAGTCTGTCAAGGGTGCTCCAATTGCCACGTGCCCCCGGATCAACCTTCGGTAGTAGTTTCTAAAACCCAGAAAAATCTGGATGTCTCACACGCACGCCGACTATGGCCACTCTTTCACTGCTTCCACCCTCTTTTAATCCCTGCAGATCCCCCTCCCGATGACAATGTGCCTGAGGAACTCCACCTCTTGCTTGGCAAATTCACACTTTCTGAGTTTGGCAAAGAGCCGCACCTTTCTTAGCACTTTCATCAGTGTCCACAGGTGCTCTTGGTGCTCCTCCATTGTCCGCGAGTAGACAAGGATGCCGTCGAGGAAGACGACCACAAACTGGTCTAAGAAGGGGTGGAACACCCGGTTCATCA
This sequence comes from Penium margaritaceum, assembly GCA_023375785.1. Taxonomy (NCBI): domain Eukaryota; kingdom Viridiplantae; phylum Streptophyta; class Zygnematophyceae; order Desmidiales; family Peniaceae; genus Penium; species Penium margaritaceum. Next base: position 7,230 of record SZWC01008877.1, on the reverse strand, counting down.
GCGCCATGAACGTAGCACGAGCATTCGTTAGCCCACAAGGCATCACGAGATACTCAAAATGTCCAAAGTGCATGTGTAAGGCTGTCTTTTCCACATCCTCCTTTGCAATGCGGATTCAGAGGTACCCCAACCTCATGTCTAGTTTGCTGAAGACGCGTGTACATCGTAGCTGGTCGAACAACTCCTCGGCTCATGGCACCGGGCAGCGGTTCTTCAATGTGATGTTGTTGAGCGCCCGGTAGTCCATGCACATCCGCAGCTCTCCTGACTTCTTCTTGATGAACAACACCAGCGTCGTGTATGGAGACACCGACGGTTGAATGAAGCCCTAGTCCACCAATCCCCCCAACTACTTTGTTGAGCTTTGCAAGCTCTGCTTTGCTCATGCAGTTGTAAGACCGTACCATTGGTGACCACCTTGGCACAACCTCGATCTTGTGGTCAATATTGCCCCGTGACGGCAGCCCATTTGGCAAATCCTCCAAAAAAACGTCCCAAACGCCTTGAGCACCTCCCCAACACCGAGAGGCAACTCTAGAGCTATCCCACCATCCACTGGCTGCTCCTCCGCTGCTTCAACCGCTACAATCTGCTGCTCTGCTGCTTGTTGTAGATTCACCCATGCCAAGTAAACCTGACCACTCTTGTGCTCGCACTGCTTCAACTGCTACACATTAATGACGCACAGTTGCTTCCCCACTTCCACCACGTCTGACTCCTTACCCTCACTCTGCCATGATGGCAAACTGAGACTTCTTCTACCCGACTTCACGGCCACATGGTTGTACCTCCAACCGCCCTCTGGATTTCAGGGATGCATCCAATCCCACCCGATCAGGCAATCGTAGTTATCCATAGGGCGAGTGTGGAACTCCATGTCGCACACCAACTCACCCATATGGATCTTGTGCTTGACGAGAGGCCTGCTGCACTCCACAACTCCAGACACCTGCCAGGCCTTGGCGGACGTCCCCGGCTACCACGCGAGCTCCAACCTCGTCGCCAACCTGTCGCTAAAGAAGCTATGGCTTGCTTCACCATTCAGCACCTCGTGTAGCTTCCTCCGACCCTTGAAACTCCCCTCCGGAATCTCAAGAACCAGCTCCATGCTGATCCATGGAAACTTCTGGGTCTCACCTTCATTCTGCAACAGCACTTGAGGCAGCTCTTTAATTGGCAAAAGCTTTTGAGGGCTGATGTTCTCCCTTGCGGACAAAAGACTTGCAGCAGTATGTCGTCCACGCCTCATTGCTGCTGCCCGTTTCCCCGCTGTGCCTTGCCCTTGGGACAATCCCGCTTGCAATGACCCTCCTTACCACATGCCTAGCACTTGCCTCTCGGTCCCTGCTGCCCACCCGCGCCCCGCTGTCTGGCTTGGATTGCATCCACCTCCATGGGCACAGCCTGACCCGGCTGATCCACCCATGGCTGTGGTGCATAGCTGGTCTGGCGCGCATTGTAGCTTATTGCATTGATGAGCTCCGCCGCTGAAACCAACTCCGCAAAGGTTCGCAACCCAAGCACCGCGAATTCAAATTGGACGTGTGGCTTCAGGCCATTATTTAGCGATCGTAGGCCTCCGCGTGCGAGAGGTCGTTGATCTGTGCCACCAAAGTCATGAAGCGTGTGGTGTAGTCCTGGACAGATTGGCCTTCCTTGACGTGCTTGATCTTGTCCCGTGCGACCCGGCTGTCGTTGAGGAGGTCAAAACGTATCTGAAGCATCGTCTTGAATTACTCCCACGTCTCTGTCTTCTCCGTCAACGCCCGCCTACTGAGCTGCACTTCCCACCACAAGAGTAAACTAAGTAAGGGCTGAAGCCATGCCCCGGCCCCCAGCCTGTCTGGCAACACAGCGGCGTTCCGCCAGTACAATGCTAACCACCACTACAGCGGCATTCCTCGGAGTTGCATAGGTGCATACTCCAGTCTCGTGGAAACATCTCCCACGAGAACGCTCAACACCGTGAAGTACTTGTTCTCCGTGAAGAGCCACTTTGGCATACTTCTCTTGCCCGTATAGAATTCTAGCTCCTTTGGCTTGGGAAGTCAAAAGGCAGGTGCAGATGTTAATGCGAAACCCTCCAATGCACTTATCCCTTAGCCTACGTACCTCGCCTCAACCTGTGCACGCAGCTCATGGTTTTCCTGGCGCAACTCATCGAGAGCACTCTGGATCTCGTCCAAGAGGTAGGCATGGGCGTATACCGCGGCTGCCATGCTATCGGTTGTGATGAAGAATTCTGGCCAAAAGCAGTTGTGGCAGATCTGGTGCCTCCCTTGGGTCCGTGCAAAGTCAATCAAACGTCTACGGGCTCTGATACCAAATGTGAACCGCGGTGCGCCCGGCGTGACGATCACATGTCAAGCCCATGGGATAAACCTCCCACCCTTGACCCCTTGGTGTGTGCGCCACCCCTTGAGATGTTGCATGACCCTCTCCTAGCAGCAAGGCTGGTACTAGTGACCGAGGTTCTAGCCGTGTGACTCTCCGGACGGCGTTTGCACCAAGGTGCTCTGTGGAAGCCATGTAGAATTGAATGGAAGTGTGTAAGGCAATGCTTGGAACAAAAGGAAAGTTGGGAAAGGAATGAATCAGAGACTTTATAGATGAGTACAAGGCAATGTACAGAGCCAGGTAGATTTTGTCATTGAGGCGACCATGGCATAATGTGTTATTGACATTCATTTGGTGTAGTTCCTAGTCATGCTGGACTACTTCACTCAGTAGTGCCTTTGCAGTGGTGTACTTCCCAACAAGGGCAAAGGTGGCATCTAAGTCCAAACTCAGCACTTGGGGGAATCCCTTGGCCGTCAACCGTGCATTATAGTGTTCGAGAACACCGCCTATCTTATGCTTGCGCCTGTACACCCACTGTGCAGCTATGGCCTTGCGACCTGGTGGAAGATTCATCAGCTCATACACACCATGTTTTGTGATGGCGGCGAGCTCCTCGTCCATGGCCTGCTCCCAGAGGGCGACATTGGGAGCTGATTGTGTCTGACGAACTGTGTCCGGATCAGGAGACAGGTTCGTGGTATCGTGAGAGGCCAGTGCACTAGCGACAGAGGCGGGGATTGTGACAGGACCAGAGTCAACGGCTATAAAAGCAAGGAAGAACTCAGCCAAGATCATAGAGTAGCATACTGCACAGTTTGGCTAGAAAACAGAGAGAGACAGTCCAAGTGCGTATAGACCACTGTCAGGAGGAGCTGCCAAATGGCTTGAAGGAGGACTGGCAAAGCGCAAAGAGCCATTACAACTGATAGTGGGAGCAGCATGAGCAAGTGTACAAAGGTCTGAGAAGGCCACTTGGAGCTCGACTAAGAGGAAGAGGGTTAGAAGATGGCAGGAGTGCAACTGGGTCCATAGCCAAGGGAATCCGTGAAGGACTACTCGATGGGACAGAAGTGAAAGGTGCTGAGACTGGCAAGGATCCATGCAACAATGCTGGAGAAGATGACGACGATGATGTAGGAACGAAAACAGGTGATGCAACAGTGGGTGATGCGACAAGAGGTGATGCTGCATGCGATGAGAAAGACATTGACGAGAACATAGGTACCAACGACGACCCAGGCAATAACACATAACAAGGTGCAACAAGGAGAGAAGATGCAACCATTGAGGCCGAAGAGGATGTGGACATGGACACACTCGTGGGTGCAAAACTCAGAGGAGATGCAACATATGTGGGAGATGCAGATGGATAGAAGACGCCGCCTGCAGGCCATCTGGCCCACGAGCATCTTTGTAGAATAGAGGGGGGTGCAAGAGAAAAGACGCTCTTGACAATATCACAACAAAGCTTGTTTAGATAAAAAAGAGCACCAGGAGACTCAACGAGGAGTACATAATCAGCATCCCAGAAGCGCCAAGCTTTGGACTCTACAGAGGTACCGAGGAATGGACAAATACGGCTACGACAAGTGAGCTTCCCATCACTTTTGTCCTCAAGAAGCCAGACGCATGCATCACTCTCCCAGACACAAGTGAGACGCAGGTCAGCGCGGCAACCATACCAGCGCTTGTATGGTGTGACATGGTGTGGAAGCGGACCATGATGAGCCGAGTTCCTCACCGGGGTCATGTACTTCATGGCCTCATAAGCAAAGACTTCGTATAGAGCAAACTCAAGAAGCATGGTGTAATCACCGTCAGCATGGGTGCTATTCCAATGTTCTGAGAAATCATTTTGTTGTGGGGTATATGGAGGAGACGACTCAAAACATACACCAAGCAATGTAAGAAAGTGAAGAGTTGGGCTGATGAAAAAACCACTACAATCGGAGCAAAACATCTACAGCTTGTGCCAGCAAGCATGCTCTACTTGGACGATACAAGACTTGATCGTAAGCCCAATTTCACTCTTCAAGCAGAGTGAGTAAGTCCAACGGAAGCGGGAGTAGTCACGAATGAGGCAAAGAATGTAACGACCACCATCAAGAAATTCAATTGGAAATGGTCCCATCATGTCAGCATGGACAAGAGTGAGCGGCTCATGGGTACATGACTCAGACACGCGAAAGAGGGCACGGTGTTTGAGTATCGCAACATCCTCCTTTACTTCAAGCAGGAGAACGTCCTTGAGAAAAGCACGATGAATGCTTGGGGAGCTTGCGAGACCAAGGCTGTATAGGGATCCTTCATCACCTATGAGGTTAGTGCTAGAGCTCTTCAGTTCACCTGTGGTAGAGCCCAAGGGGTTGGGCACCTCAGACTCTTGCCTCACAACTTTGGCACAAAGGCGCTGGTCACAAAGCGGCTCACCCTCGTTGCCATCGCCATCATCCTCAAAATGCATGCGACGTCTTCCAACTAGGCCAAGGACGTGCGTGGGCCTGTGGTGCACGCCCGCATCGGCATCCTGATCATCTTCCTTTGACTGAGGTTCCATGTCTTCCTTGTCTGATGTCGCAACAGCTTCAAGCTCAAGAGTTTTGTCGGCATTCTCCCCCTCTGGCGTGTCGATAGGTTCTTTGTTGTTGGCCATCATCCCCTTTTTTGAGACGTCCTCTTCAGCTCCGTTCTGGAGGTTTTCATTCTCGGAAGCATGAACATTGTTACCTGGAGTTGCGTCCGCAATAGGCTCATGAATCGCCTCATCCGGTTCTGCCTCAACCTCATCGGTGGGGCACTTGGTTCCCATGTCAGTGTCAAAAATCATGTGCTCGTGGTCATCTTCGACCATGAGCGTATATGGTGGACGTCATGGCGGTGGTTTGTGAGGCACAAAGGTTTCCTCACGTCTACGTCCCTCATTCCCCATGTCTTGGGGACGTCGTGGATATCAAAGAGGAGCTTTGATTCCTCTTGTAAATCATGGCGTATCAAACCTTATTGCTTGGTCCCACGATTGGGTGTGCCCATCGAATGCGGGTCGTCAAGAAGGGTTGAGAATCCGTTTGGCCTCGCTGCCATGGCAAAGGCAAGAGCTTCTGCGAAGAGAGCATAACGCTAGAGGGGAGTCGATTGATAGATTTTCCTTTATTTTAAGGTGGAGTACACACTTGCTCTTGCAATGCTACTCACTTCAAATCTTTGCTTCCACCCTCTTCTTCAACCTTAAAGGCCTTGTGGGTGTGATTCAGTGGTCTACTTCACAAGGAGGAGTCAAACGCACTCACGTGGAGCTCCTGACTAAATCAAGTGCGTATGTTTAAGGATGAGATGAACTCACTCAACTTCAAGGGTACAACACTAGTGTTTCTGCTAACACACCAACTCACTCAACCAAAGAGGAGATTTATCTCACTCTATTTAGGAGGTTTTCACAGATGCTGTACAAAGAAGTGAGAGAACAAGCTACGTACAGATTTTACTATGCCACGGCCGGATGGAACAATTTTGCCTCAAGCTAGAGAACAAAACAAAATGCCTGACATTACGAATCCAACCAAAAACGGAGCAAGAAATGGAGTTGTATAAAAGTTGCAACGAATTTTTGAAGTTCTGCTCTTGGGATCACCTCCTGCCTTGTGGGCGGCGGTCTCCCTCTAAGACTGCGAGCTCAAGTGCCCCAAAAAGATGGTTGCACGTCTCAACTCGCCCCTAGTGCGCCTTGGATGGTTCTAGCCCCTTAAGGGGGCCTTGTTGTCACTCTTGGGGGCCTGTTGGCAACACAGATGGCCCTGCTAGCCTAATAGGGTGACGCGTTTCATCCCAATAGCACGTTTTGCATACAGATACATATACAGATAAAGATGTAGATACAAATACAAATATAAACACACATATAGATATATATACAGATACAGGTACACGTACACATACCGATAGAGATATAGATATAGATATAGATACAAATACACATATAGATATAGATATAGATACTCATATTGATACTGATGCTAACACTCATACTGATATACATATAGATACATATACACGTACAGATACAGATACAGATACAAATACCAATACATATACAAATACAGATACAGATACAGATACAGATGCAGATATAGATACAGATAAAGATACAGATATAGATACAGATACAGATACAGATATAGATACCAATACAGATATAGATACACATACACATACACATACACATACACATAAAGATACAGATACACATACACATACAGATACAAATACAGATACACATACACATACACATACAGATACGGATACACATATAGATACAGATATAGATACAAATATAGATATAGATACTGATATTGATACAGATACAGATACAGATACAGATACAAATACAGATAAAGATATAGATACAGATGCAGATAGAGATACACATACAAATACAAATACAGATACAGATACAGATACTGATACAGATACAGATATAGATTCAGATACAGATACAAATACAGATATAGATACAAATACAGATACAGATATAGATACAGATACAGATACTCATACAGATACAGATATAGATATAGATACAGATACAGATACAGATACACATACAGATACAGATACAGATACAGATACAGATACAGATACAAATACAGATACAAATACAGATACAGATACAGATACAGATACAGATACAGATACAGATACAGATACAGATACAGATAGAGATACAAATACAGATACAGATACAGATACAGATACAGATACAGATACAAATACAGATATAGATACAAATACAGATACAGATACAGATACAGATACAGATACAGATACAGATACAGATACAGATACAGATACAGATACAGATACAGATACAGATACAGATATAGATACAGATACAGA
>SZWC01008876.1:92039-103183 GCA_023375785.1 Penium margaritaceum | reverse complement strand
CCCCCCCCCCCCCCCCCCCAAGGATGCGATTCTGGATTCCCGAATCCCAAATGAGACCCACCCCTGGATCCGGACTTGTGAATCCGGATCCAGATCCAGGATTCGTGAATCAGATTCACGAATCCCAGGATTCGTGTGCAGCCTTAAACCCAGTGCCTGGGTGGGGCTAGGTCCCACCTCCTATGGGAAAGTCCTACTGGGGACCTCCATCCTTTCAGTACACTCTCCCAGCGTGGCCCTGGGTCAGCTTCACCTTCCCTGTGGTACGCTCCTCTCCCCAACAATTGCCGTTCTCAAGAGCATGCCCTCAAAAAATTCCTCACACAATTGCTCCATCTTCATGTTAAGGGAGGTGAGGGTGTGATGGGCACATCTCAAACTCTTGTCTATGAGTCGGATGGAGCCCTTCGTGGCGCTCCGTCTCAGGTGGTTCAGGGTTGTGTGTATGACATGTTTCTGTGGATAGAGGACTGGCAGTCTTGTACACTCCCACATTGTCTCACACACTCTGTCTCATACTCAAGCACAACCATTGTCTGCCTTGTGTTTCCCTCTGCTCATGTCTCGCACGTCTTCTGGATCATTGATTTAGGAGCCATCCAGGGTATGACGTCTTGTTGTTCCTCCTTGACATATCTCAGTCCTCTAGGTCTTGTTTGCTTTTTTTTCACTGGCTCCGACCATCTCCTTCCCGTCCAAGGAGTCAGAGTTGTTCGGTTCACTGGACCACAAAATTGATTTGCCAAAAAAATCACGCCAAAGTGATGCTTTCCTGCTGCACGTTCTGCATGTGCATGATTTGGAGGTCATCTTGCCTTCTTTCACCACCCTTGATGATCAGGGGTTGGACTTCTCGTCCAGTCGTGGCATTGGCACCGAGTCAGTTTGTTCCTCAGACCATGTTTTGCTTCGCACACTTAACTGTGACTGTCTCTTCCGTGTCCCTATCTCTTTGCCATCCACATCTGTTACCTCAGCTCCTGTCCACGTTTCATCCCCATTGTCCCCCAAGCATACTCAGCTCTTGCATAGATGCATGTGTCACATTCACACTGCCGCCATTGCACACCTATTCCTTGCACTGCCAGCCACAGGCTTGGAACCCGCCAAGTTTCCTGCACCTTGCTCTGCATATTGTCTTGATTGTACTCAAGGAAAAATGCATCACTCACCGTTCAGCACTTCGACTCCCTGACCTCTCACCCTCTCTATCTTGTGCAAGCTGATCTCATGGATCCTCTCCCTATTGAACATCTTGGGGTCTTGGTTGAGACGTGTTTTTGTCTCATGGATGACTTCTCTCGATACCGTTTGGTCTTCGCTCTTTGCCACAAAAGTGATGTCACTAGCATCCTTTAAACCTGGCTTCCTCAGGCTGAACGTGCCTGCGGTCATCAACCTCTTGTTTTTTGCTGTGACCGGGGTGGAGAGTTTTTTAGTCCCACCTCTCACTTTCTTCTGTTCCAGGGAGTCCACATGGAACTGTCTACTCCCTACACACCCCCCATAAATGGTTTGTCTGAGCGCTAGAACCACACTCTAGCCGATGGCTTCCATTCCCTTCTCACGTCCTCCGGTCAATCCCCTCTTTTTGCCTTTGAGGTCATGTCGTACATGAAATGGCTGTGGAACTGTGTTCCTCATGGTCCTTTTCCACGCCATGTCACTCCCTTTGAACGCTTGATTAGCCGCTGTGCCGACTTGCGCCTTGCTCGCATTATGGAATCTGTTGCATTTGCGTGGTTTTCTGATCACCAGCTTGAGGGAAAACTCGCCCCCCATGGCCATCTTTGTATTTTCCTTGGCGTAGCCTCTATCTCCAAAACTTGGCAGTTCTCAAATGCCTCCTCCAGCCATGTCATTGAATCCCATGATGCTCTCTTCTTCGAGGACTTGTTTGATTGTGACCTTTTTTGCCTTCCCTCTCTTGCCTCTCTTTCCCTTATCTCTTGGTTTGGAGGAGTTCCTCTGGTGTCTGCATCTGTTACGTGCAGCTTATCCCTATTGTATCCTTGGATCGGGGCACTGACCCAGTCCCCGAGCCGTTCACATCCTCAGACCCCAGTCATTCTCCCTCCTCTACTGAATCCTCTTCCTCCTTGCCCCTGGCCACTACTCCTCTCCCTGTGGCATCCTCTACAACCCCACTGTTGGCATCCATCTCTCCAATCGCCCCATTGGACTATTCCAGGCCGATTCTTCTTGACTCCTTGTCACCTCCTCAACCTCCCTCTCCCATCTCTCATCCTACCTCTACCTCTCACCCTGTCTCTCCATATGTACTTGGTGTTCATCTGCGTACCCTCCCAAAACAAACTCCACCACTTCCTCTCGAGGCTCTTCCACACTTGACCCCAGAACTCCAGGTTGGGCTGTGTAGTCAGGGGAGTCTGGTCTTTATGCCCTTGGAGTCACCGTTTCAGCCAAAGATTCAGCCTCAGTGCCAGTGGTGAACCCTAACTCTGATATTGGATACTCTCTTGTAGAGCAAGAGTTTCATCATGCTCTCGGTGTGTCAGTCTCTGGATATGTTTCTCGATGTTTTTCCACTGCTGGTCTCTTACCACTGCCTGCAGAGCTTGTGACAGTTCACGAAGCTTGCAGAGCTGCTGAATCCTCTCTTGGGAAGTAGCCATGCATGATGACTTGAAGCCACTTGCTGGGCATGGTTTGTATGACCTTGTGGATCTTCTCCTGGCAGACAAGCTGCCTCAGCTAAGTGAGTCTCTTAGAAAACCAAAACCAAATTACACAGTGGATCGCTACAAGGCACGTCTCACGGCAAAGGGATTCTCCCTAATTCATGACATTGAATTTGATAAGACTCTTGCTCTTGTAGGATGATACACCACTGCACGAGCCCTTCTCAGTCTAGTTTCTTAGCGAGATTGGGAACTCAAATAGATGGACGTAAAGAGCGCCGTCCTTCATGATCAACAAGATGAAGAGATCTATAAAAATCAACCCCCGGGGTTCTCAGAACACACAAACAAAGTGTGGCAACTGCGCAAGACCTTGTACAGCCTGAAGCCATCGCCATGCGGCTGGAACCATGAGGTCCCATCCATCATGTCCACGCTTGAGGAAGGTGGTTTTCATAGGACCACAGTGGACCCTGCTCTGTTTCTTAGTGCACCCTCATCTCCTCTTGATGCCATTCTTCTGTACGTCGATGATTTTGCATCGCATCTCCCGGTCAAGCCAAGGTTCATGGAGCCAAATCCTCCTCCAGTCAGCCTAAAAAAAGAAATACCTTGGTCCAGCCTGAGTCTTTCTGGCATGGAACTTGAGCAGGACCATGCAAAACAGATACTTCATGTGCACCTGGCTGCGTATGTTTGCAGCCTTGGGGAGAATTTTACCCTCATGCTGTCAATTGTCCCCTTAACTTCCACACCAGTGACCCCAGCGGGACAGACCATGCTAAAGTCAATGGATAACCCCAATCTGGGGGGGACAGTAAACGTCATAGACTATGGGCGTGTTATTGGCTCTCTTATGTACCTCGCCACCACCACTTGTAACGATGTGGCGTTTAATCTGAATTTTCCGGTACTGTTCTCTCAGTGCCCCAGGGAGCGACACCTCAAGGCGGCACGTTCTGTGGTACGATATGCCCTTTAAAATCCACGTGTGAGCCTGTACTTCAGAGCATACCCCACACTTGCATTTGATGGATTTTTAGATAGTTCTTGTGTTCCTGATTCAGATGCATGCAGTTGCACATACCATGTTTTTCTAGTATACGGAACTGAAAAAGTGGCAAACACAGGTGTGTAGCAAGGAGCTCGAGTGAGGCTGAGTATGGCTCTTAATGCAGGAATGTGTGAGGCTGACCAGCCTCGTCCCTTTCTCTAGCAGCTGTGTGCTCCTATCCACTATATCACCCTACTTTGTGACAACTAGAGCACAAAATCCATCACTGAAAATGATGGCATGCATCACTCTTGCACAAAACACATCAATGTCAAGCATCAATTTGTTTGTGAATACATTTCAGCTGGCTTGGTTTGGGTTGTTTGGGTGAATACATGCTCAGAACGAGCCGACTTTCTCACTAAGGAACTCAGCAGAAAGGTCTTCAAGTTTGGCATCCAAGCTGTTGGTCTCACCTATCCCTATTTCCCCTGAGGATCACTGTCTCCCTGTGCCTGCCTTGACTGATACAGGCTTGTCCTAGCATGTGTGTACTGTGACTGTGGGTCATCGAGGAGTGTTTTTGTTGGTGGTTGAGTTATAACTCTAATGGTCCTTGTCTTGCTTCACATGCTTTTGAGGGAATGGAAAAATGCCCTCAGCAATATTTTGTGAGAGGGTAGGTTGCATAGAACACAACCTGATAGACGGTGATTTGATAGTTGGAGAGACAAGTGAGGGACTCACTACCTTCCAAATGCAACTGGAATCACGTCAAAAGGTAAACGTATGAGTGCGCTAGCCCTGAAAATCCATGGCGTCAGTTAAAAAAAAAAAAAAACTAAGTGTCTGGAGGTAGCGAGTTAGAGAGGGAGGGAACGAGGCTCGACTTTCAAGCCTCGCGTGGCCAGCGTGCCAGCGAGCAAGCAAACGAGCAAAGCCTGCCTTCCTCGCTTGCTCGCTGCCTTGGCCGAGGGCAAACTCGCCCTTCATGCCAACCCTTCCCGAGTTTCCTATCTGCCCTGTTTGAGCTAGACACCTAACAAAACACACACACCCAAGCAAACCCAAGTCCTGAGGTGACTAGCAAAATGCTCAAGCACAGTAGAGAAATTCTATGGAAGCAAGATCAATCAACTATAGAATAAGTGCTGAGTTTTTGATGCCGATGGGAGACGGTTGGAGCAGCCGATGTGGGTGGAGGGCATGGGACCACGCCGAGGGGAGTCACGTAGCCAGAGATCGATCTCGGTGCGCAATCCTTCGGGAATAGTTGGTCTCAGCGTGAGTCTCCACTGATCTCGGGATCACCATGCCCTGCGCACCCGAGGACACATGTTTGAGAAAGATAGAGGGCATGGATTAACACGCCCCCTTGGCTAGATATTCAAGCTGCCGAGTATCTGTCTGTACAGTGTGGGGTCTGTGTCTGGTCCGTAGTCCGTGGTGTTCACATCCAGTAGGTGTGCGTAGACATCTGGACTCATGGGTGTGCAATGTCGAGGAAGATGCTGTACTAGGTGTGCAAAGCGTGCAGTGAGATGAGCGATGAACCGTCCTTGATGTAAGGAGAGGGTGCGTGCCTTGCGGTCCCGTGTGATGGTCATGCCCAAGAAGTTATGTGCCTCTCCAAGGTCTGTCATGCGGTAGTGTGCAGTGAGCAGAGCTTTAGTGTCGAGCACAAGAGGGAGAGAAGGGGAAAGAATGAGTAAGTCATCCACGTAGACAATGAGGGCAACAAGACCCTTTTCTGTCCAGCAAAGGAAGAGGGAGGGATCAGGCATGCTTTGGATGAACCCACCTTTGTCCAATGTGCGCTTGATTTCTTTGTTCCAACACCTTGGTGCTTGCTTCAAGCCATAGAGAGCTTTAAGGAGCAGCCACACTCTGTCAGTCCCATCCTCAAACCCTTCTGGTTGCCGTACATACAACTCTTCTTCCAGTGGTCCGTCGAGAAACGCATTTTTCACATCCATTTGATGCACTTCCCAATCCTCAAGAGCTGCAATCGCCAGCAAGATACGACTGCTTGTGTGTTTTCCCACTGGTGCATACGTGTCTGTAAAATCCTGGCCGGGGATTTGGTGGAGTCCCTTGGCTACCAACCTGGCTTTGTATTTGTCTATCATGCCTGCCAGGTTTCTCTTGAGCTTGAAGATCCATTTCATGTCAATGGCTTTGCGACCTGGTGGGAGCGGCACAAGTTCAAATACCTTGTGCTCCAACAGAGCGTTTATTTCATCAGCCATGGCTTGTTCCCATTCTTTTGCGTCAGGGCGCCCCCTTGCTTCAGCAAGGGTGGTCGGTTCAGTCTGCTCCACGTGAGGAGAATGTGTGCCGATCACATTGTAAAACTGTTTGTAGTTCACCCGAGGCAAGTTTTTCGAGGACCTGCGGAGCTCCACAAGGGTCGCAGACCAGGAGGGGAAAGGGTCCTCTGGCTCTGGGAGCCCTCCGAGCTTGTAGTTTCAAGGTCTGTGGGATCCAGTAAGTCTGTGGGAACTGGGGAACCTGTCTGTGGTGCAGGATTGGGTGCAGGAGTCTTTTGCACGTGTATTGTCCTTTGAGGAGTGAAGACGGGTACAATCACATGCTCGGGGTAATGTTGGGGTACAGAGAGCTGTGGGACATGTCTGAGGGTGAGAAATGCCTTGTATGGCATGTGTTCCAGGAAGGACGCGTCCCGACTCTCCAGAAAACAGTGACTGACCGGATCCCAGAATCTCCATGCCTTGGAGGCATGAGACACTCCAAGGAGATTGTTGTGTGGTCGCTGTTGTTCTGGAAGCCACACGCAGGCCATGGTTCCCCAGACTCTTGCTGGTCGCAAGTCTGCCCGCTCTTTGAACCATCGTTCCCACGGTGGCCATGGCCACCATGGCCAGAATCACAAGGAGATTGTTGTGTGGTCGCTGTTGTTCTGGAAGCCACACGCAGGCCATGGTTCCCCAGACTCTTGCTGGTCGCAAGTCTGCCCGCTCTTTGAACCATCGTTCCCACGGTGTGACCGACTTTGGTAGTGGACCTTGTGGTATCCTGTTCCACACCCAGGTGATGTACTTCACTGCCTCTTCCCAAAACCCAAAGGTGAGACCAGATTCAGTCAGAAGCGTACGCAGTGCATCTCCCAACGTACGGTGCCATCGTTCAGCAACACCGTTCTGTTGAGGGGTGTAAGGGGCAGTGGTTTCGTGCAATATGCCTCGTCCTTTCAGTTATGCAGTCAGTGTGCCCAGAAGTTCACCCCCNTCGCTGTTGTTCTGGAAGCCACACGCAGGCCATGGTTCCCCAGACTCTTGCTGGTCGCAAGTCTGCCCGCTCTTTGAACCATCGTTCCCACGGTGTGACCGACTTTGGTAGTGGACCTTGTGGTATCCTGTTCCACACCCAGGTGATGTACTTCACTGCCTCTTCCCAAAACCCAAAGGTGAGACCAGATTCAGTCAGAAGCGTACGCAGTGCATCTCCCAACGTACGGTGCCATCGTTCAGCAACACCGTTCTGTTGAGGGGTGTAAGGGGCAGTGATTTGGTGCACAATGCCTCGTCCTTTCAGTTATGTGGTCAGTGTGCCCAGAAATTCACCCCCTCTATCCGTACGAAGTACCTTGAGGCTGCAGCCAGTTTGACGTTCAGCATAGGGTATCCATTCAGCGATGGCACGCTGGGCATCAGCCTTCGTGCGGAGTAGAAATGCCCAGCGAAAGCGGATGTAGTCATCAGTCAATGTCAGTATGTATTGGGCTCCATACTGGAGGGAGGGGAGAGGCATGGGTCCAGTCAAGTCTGCATGTACCAACTCTAGTGGGGAGATGCTGTCGTGTTCAGACTTGGGAAAGGTTTGCCTGTGTGACTTCCCTTCATGAAATTCAAGACAAGTATTGTTCTTCAGTCCGTGTGGGCAGTCTACAGGTGTCAGTCCGTGCGCAGGTGTGTGTTTGAGCAGCTCCGTCACCAGTTCCTTATTGATGTGCGCCAGACGCCTGTGTAGCAGGTCAGTATGATGTACATCCATGCCAGTCATGATGTGCAATTGTGGGCGTGGAGACCCGATGCATGGGAACAGTGTTAGCCTGTAGAGCATGTCAGGATGCAGTGGCCCGTCTACCAGCAACGATCCACTGCCATCAAAGAGCGAACATTGCTGATTCTGCGTTAGTGCGAACATGCCTGCCTGACGATCAAGTTGACCCCCAGACAACAAGTTCACCTTTAGTCAGGGCACATACAACACTCCAGTCAGCCATATCGCCCCTCCCAGCGCTTGCAGTGCAATCGTACCCACCCCTTCAACCCGCAGCACTTCCCCAGATCCCGTACGCACACCATCAATATCATGCGCAGCATACAGTGACACAAACAACCGACGATGCCGCGACATGTGATGTGATGCTGCAGTGTCATACAACCACTCATGCATGGGTAGGTCGTGTGAGGTGGTGACATGCGTGCAACCCAACATCTGACCTGCTGTTGGTGGTGCAGTCGGTGGTGCGATCAACATCAGCTCCTCAGATGGCGGCCACACTGGGTCTGGAGCAGCCCCTCCAACTGTGGCTGTCCCTGTCTGCTCCCATGAGCGGACTGCCCAGGCTGGAGGTGGAGTCGCCTCTGCGAGCATGGGTGGGGGTGCGTAAATCCCCGGGTACGGTGGTGGTGGAAACGGCTGCGTCCCTGGGGGAAATGCCTGGGGGATCAGCAGCTGGGGTGGTGCACTGTAGGTCACTGCTGCAACTGGTGAGTGCATGCGAGGCGGTGCTCCATAGCCGCCCTGCACATATGACTGCGCTGGTGCTGAGATCGGAGGCTGCAGCCACTGCCGTTGCTGCTGGTAATGCTGCTGCTGCTGATGCTGCTGCTGTGCGTACTGGGGCTGCTGCTGTCGCTGCTGCTGCTCCAACATCCGATGCTGAAGAGTAGGGCAAGAGCGCCAGAAGTAGTCTGCCTGACCGCAATAACTACAAGTACAACCTCCAGAGTTGCGGCCGCGACCACGTCCTCATCCTCCGCCCCCTTGAGCCTGACGGCCACCGGTGCCCCACCTCTGTGCAGTGGTGGCATCCACCTGCGTGACCGCCGCCACTGCAGACTGGTGGGTGTAGGCGGTGGGGGTAGCTGTACCGGATTCACGTTGCTCTCCCTTGAGGATGTCCTCATAGTTCCGAAGCTGCCTGTAGACAACTTCGAGGTTGATGTTTTCGACCTCTGCAACCAGAGTACGGCGGAAGTCTCGCCGAAATTCCTTGTAGGCTTCTCCAAGGTGGAGGAGCACCGTGTCAAGCCACTCAGAAACTGAGCAAGATGCCCCCAGCCCCACAATGCCATATTGCAGATCCATTGCTTTGTCCCAGTAGTCTGACACCGGTGCGCCCGGTTTGGGGTAGAGCGTGTGCAAGTTGTCGCGGAGGGTCACTAGCAGCGCCATCCCTTGCTCTTCCTGCCGCTTCAGCAGATGCTGCCAGGCTTCATACGGCTGGGCAGCGCCACTCCGGGGGTCGGCTGGATCCTCTCCCCGTCCCCCTTGACGAAACTGTCATAGAAAGTATCCTTGCGGGTCTGGGAGAGCCAGCACAAGGACGTAGTAAGCTATCAGCAGCGTCCTGTCCCTGATTTCTGCAGTGGGGGACTCGAGGAAGCAATCCTCGAGTCCATGCTCCTTTGCCCACAAAAAAAATAGCTCCTTCCATGTGAGAAAGTCACGGGTCCCGAGAGCGGGCGGTGTGAGGTCGCCATGAAAACCGAGTCAGTCTATGTCCTGCCACGTCACTGCTCCTGAGGTAGTTCCCTGGCCGCCGGCAGAACGACCCTCGTTGGCACTTGGGCGACCGTCGCCGTTGTCGCGGTCTCCATTGCTTCCTTGCGGCTCCGACATTGTGCATTTAGCAAGTGTCTCCCAACTTCTCCGCACTGGCGCCTAAGCTTTGCCTGGGCTGGCTCTCTTGCCCCCAGACCGTCTTTAGAGAGGGCTGGCGGCTTCCCTTGCGTTGCCCCCTTCTTCCCCCTCTTCACCTCCTCCCTCATTTTCTCGTTCTAACATTGCTCCAGCGGCATCCACAGCCCTGGGAAACCTCACTAACCATGCACTGGTCGTGCGCAAGCTGTCCGTCAGCGCTCCAGGCCGCGTCGGCCCTTAAGGGGTCGACGTTTTTTCCCTCACGTCCTTGCAGACGTCAACCTCGCAAGCCCGGATCTGTCGGCTTTAGCAGCTTCTGGCCGTTGACTAAGCTCTGATACCATGAGGGACTCACTACCTTCTAAATGCAACTGCAATCACGTCAAAAGGTAAACGTATGAGTGCGCTAGCCCTGAAAATCCATGGCGTCAGTTTCGAAAAAAAAAACTAAGTGTCTGGAGGTAGCGAGTTAGAGAGGGAGGGAGCGAGGCTCAACTTTCGAGCCTCGCGTGGCTAGCATGCCAGCAAGCAAGCGAGCGAGCAAAGCCTGCCTTGCTTTCTCGCTCGCTGCCTTGGCCGAGGGCAAACTCGCCCTTCATGCCAACCCTTCCCTAATTTCCTATCTGCCCTGTTTGAGCTAGACACCTAACAAAACACACACACCCAAGCAACCCCGAGTCCTGAGGTGAGCAGCAAAATGCTCAAGCACAGTAGAGAAATTCTACGGAAGCAAGATCAATCAACTGTGGAATAAATACTGATTCTTCGATGCTGATGGGAGACGGTTGGAGCAGCCGATGTGGGTGGAGGGCATGGGACCACGCCAAGGGGAGTCACGTAGCCAGAGAGCGATCTCGGTGCGCAATCCTTTGGGAATAGTTGGTCTCAGCGTGAGTCTCCACTGATCTTGAGATCACCATGCCCTGCGCACCCGAGGACACATGTGTGAGAAAGATAGAGGGCATGGATTAACAACAAGGAAGAAACACATGAAGGTAACACAAACAAGACAAGTGTGAGAATATAGTCTAACTTGCATGCGCGTGTAGAAATGCAGAAGTCCAAGCAACCGGTGAAGATAGACCAAGCCAACTACAGACTCCAAAACAACAGTTGGCTATAACCTGACACTTGTACAGACTCCTTGTTTGTCCAAATAACAAACCAAAAGAAGCACTCGGTGCAGAAACAAAAACTCTACAAAATGGGATCGTGAACGAGCAAGGATAACACCACTAACAAAATGATCCTCGGAACTGGTCACTGAGAAAACTCTGGACAGCACATGAGGATGCGCCAACTAAGGCTGGTGGTGTCAAAGTTGTCCTCGAGTGTCCCAGAATCCCTACTAGTGAGTGGCAACGAGTTCAAAGGTCACTGTGACTGACACACTGATACTCTCCCGTGACCCGCAGACGCCAGTCACCACAAGCGAGCAAGGGTCACAAAACAATGACAACAACACCTCACAATAAAGGGCATGACACATGGCCACACAGAAATGATGGACAGAGGATGGACGCAAGATGATGGAGTAACCGTGTGTGTGTGTGTGTGTGTGTGTGTGTGTGTGTGTGTGTGTGTGTGTGTGTGTGTGTGTGTGTGTGTGTGAGAGA